>JADDOH010010905.1:0-26105 GCA_016648135.1 Agrypnia vestita | reverse complement strand
AAAGAGACGTTTAAACAGGAAGAAGAAAAGGAAAAATTTATTTATCCATTACCATTTAGTTGAGACGTAAAGAATTGTTTCAATTTAGTCATACTATCAGCAAAAAAGTCGACCGCCTCCGCATGTTCATTCCTTAATGAATGCAATCTGGGGATTACGGAGTTTGCTAATGCATTAGTTCAGACATTTCCTCTATAATAGAATAAAGTCCCGTGTCTTGATGACCTCGATGGGGCATATAAGTCGATCAGACTAACAATCTGGGGGCGGTCAACCATATTATTTATGATCCTATACAGAAATATATCTCAGACAATTTTAATAGTTGCAGACGACTGAGAAGATATTCATAATTGATATCCTCCAAGCGTATATTTAATTTGTAATTGATAAATCTTAAGAACCTTTTTTTTAATTCGTTATTCGATTCGGATATATATTATTATTCGAAAAGTTCCACCAATAATTAAAAAATGATTTTTTTTAAATTATTGGTGGAACTCTTCGAATTTTATTTATACTGTAATTTTCGGATATGTATTTACTGTCATCAACGGCTCCATTTTACACAAAATAAATATTGAGCAAGTATATCTTCCACAAATATTCATCTAAGACCGCTCAGGCGATTGTCTAGTAAAGTGAGCCAGGTTCGCAATTTTTTTTCATATCTTCTCTTGCGTTTTGTATCACATTTTTGTACGGAAAGATAACAATTAAAATGTTTTCATCAAGTTCCGTATATTTTCAATAAGGATATCGTCTTAAGAGGCCCCGGTACACGTTTGGACTGTCCAACCGATGTCTGATTTGAAAGAAAAATGATCTTTTATCAGACTACACAATTTAATTAATTCGAATTCTTGAGTATGAGGTATAATTTTTTGAATATTTTTATATTAATTACAGTGAAATTTTCTTAGTACGCATGTAAAATTTAATTAAAATAATCGATGTTTTAATGGTTTTATGGATACTACAATATAGGAAACACTACGTTTAATTTTTGTCTTTTTTAAAACGATATATTTAACAACTTGTCGAAAAATATTAATGTCTGAAAAGCACCACTTCTTTTTCAAACTTTATACAATCAATTTGTAAATAAAATATATGGTCTTCATTTGAAAATATACGAGATTAGTGTTCCAAAGATAACTCTATTGCATGAAAACTAAAATAGTGTTTCGGGGTTATAATTTTTTTGATGTTATAGCAATATATTTGTTCATATTTTTTAAGGAAATGCTTCAAGAGTAAATATGGATCTATCATAATAAAATTGATTAAAAGCCTGTTTAGCTTGTTTTGCAAAATGATTTAATAAGTTTACGTTAAATTTAGCAAATCGAGAGCAAATACGAAAATCGTGTACTAGGGCCTCTTAAAATGATACAAATTAAATTATTTAATGAATTAATAAATGGCCAAACTTACGATATTTTAAAAATGAAAATTGCCCCACTTTGTGGGCTTTATGTGACTGTATGGACTTGAGACGTCTCTTTTTTCAATAATATTACAAAGTAAAAGATTATCTTAAATTTAATAAAATGATTGCAAATTATGTTAAAAAAAACGCTCTTTTTAAATAATATTTTATAATTGAATGATTTTTTCAACCCTTTTTACATAGCTGTCAACTTTATATTTAGATTATAATGAAGACGGGTTGTGTGATTGGTGTAGAACATGAAAAATCTATGCTTTAAACGAAAGATTACTATAAGCCAGGTTGATACAACTGGCCCCTAGACATACGGATGCAGAACTGGAACTGTAGACCTCTTTCAATTCCATTTAAGAAAGACAATCGAATGAGTGTATGTAAGCCGTGCCGTACAACGCGCGTTGTTTCCTTGTGTTGGTGTTTACGGGTATAAATACCAACACAATGAAACAATGTGCCTCGTACGCATGGCTAATACATACTAATTCGATTGTCTTTTTTTTTATTAAAACTACATTTATTATATAATTGTGTTATACATAGTACCTTTCCATTTCCATTTATTCCAGTCCATTTAAGAGCATTGCTCTTGCGCTTGGACGAGGAACTTTGCTTACATATAATTGTTGTTAAATATAATTATTTTACATAATATATATGGGTTGAAGTAGTGGAGTGAAATATTTTTGATTTTGAGGGTAATGGTGTCTAGTTTTGTTTATTGAGATGTTCTCTTAATTTGTTTTTCAATTGTTTTTTGTAAGTATATTTTTTATTTCGATTGGAAGATTGTCAAAAAAATTTGTGCCTGATTATATGAAATTTGGTTGATATTTTTTGAATTGCATTTTGGGATTTTAAAGTTGGCTTGTAATCTGGGTGATGTGTTTTTTTCGAATTTAAATGTTCGTTTCTTTGATGAGTTGCATAATTGATATTTTGTATATAGTTTGTACCTTTGGGACTGGAAATATTTTGAATAGTGTTTGTGTAAAGAATTTTGCGTTTTTAAGCATAACTTTAAAAATTATTCTCTGAATTAATTTAATTCGATTTATTATATTATTATCAGTTCCGCCCCACCTTATTATTTCATATCGGAGTAGTGAGTGCACGGTTGCACAGTATACCTTTTTTCAATAGAAAGAGGTATATTAAAGCTTGCCCAACGTAAATTGGCGTGCGGCGACTATGGAACTAAAACCCGTCCCGCCCCCTCGCCCTATCATTCAGTTCAATCTCGTATTTGCGCGCGAGCTGTGACATCTTGATTAGCAATATACACTGAATTATGTCCAAAACAGTCTTGCAACACCTGGCAGGTGGTGCAAGAACAATAGCCAATGTAGTTTTAAAGTTTTGCCAAGCTGAAAAAGTAAATAATGGACCAATATTATCGTCTGACAGAGCGGCCGCCATTACTGGTTTGTTTCTTTAGTGTTGCCCAACCAAACTTCTATTATAATATCATAAAATATATTTGTCAATGTACCGGCCTCTCTGTATAGTATTTAGGACCGATATGGGAGCTTTCGCTCATAGAACTGCCCTGGGAATGCGGTGGGTGTCCATTCACTGTATATTAGGTATATTGTATTTCTTTGATTTTGTTTTTTACACTTCTATTATTTTGGGTTCCTTTTACTTTTTACGTTATTTTCCTTGTAATTTTTTTTCCTTCTTACTTCTTATTGTTTTATTTCAATGTATTATTATGATGTGTTTTGTTTTTTTTTAATAAAGACATATCTTAAGGCGGGGACAGTGAATGGTTTAGTTCGAGCGGCCGTGCCGCTTCGCAAAGGTTCAAACCACCGGTGCGGAGCGGCACGGTCCTGCTTGTTAGCTGAAAAAAAATGTCAACCTGGAGACGATTGAGTAGGATCGATATGGAAACTTTTGCTCTTAGAACGGTCCTGGGTAAGCGATGGGTACCATTCGCTTAATATTATGTATTGTGTATTTAATTTACACCAGGGTTTCTGTTACGCGACAATTTATACTGGTCGCATTCTAACAATGGAGTTTTGTGTATGAATTACATTGACCATATAAGTATGGTAGGAGTACTGTTTGACTGAAGACTTGTGTCGGCAGACATGGTGCACGTGCAGCAGGAGGAGGCGCGCCGCTTCATGGAGGAGTGCCTGCAGGCCGCGGGGGCCCCGGCCGGCGCTGCGGCCCAGCAGGGCGCCGTGATGCTGGAGGCGGACCGCCAGGGCCACTACAGCCACGGCATGAACAGGCTGGGTGAGTTACCTCCCTGCTACCTCTTTACCCGCACTCTACCTATATTATTTATTTCGGGATCCCTCGAGATTAGAATTTCCAATCCCGCGGGATCCCTGCGGATAGGGATCCCAAATACTTTTGTTTTTTTTTGTTTATAGAGCTGAATAGCACATAACGACAATACCTTGCATTTTTATATTAGAAATTTTAATAAAATGTTCATTGCATTAAAGTTTTTGTAGGCGTTTTTCCAAGCAATCAATCAATGTAGTAGAGTATAAACTACTAACTAGTAGTAGTTTTTATTACTATGTTAGGTTGATAAAATACAGCAAATATTATTCAAAGCTATTTTCATTATTTGAATGTGACATGAACATAAGTTTTAAGTACTTACTAAAAGCTCTATAGACATATACATATATATAATTAAACATACAAAACATAAAAAATGTTGATCGATCCCGATAATCTCGTCCGATTTTTCGGTTCGGGATTGATCTCCTAAAATGGCTCGAGATCTCGCGGGATCGGGATTGCATTCCCTATAACAACAACTATCTTGGGTTCTATTCACTCTAGGTTAACCACCTGCCCACATTATCGTTTGTATTCATTTCATGGCCGATTGATTCGGGAGACACAGATTGTAAAATCAACAATCTAGCTAATCTAAAAGCATCTTGAGTGTCACCTTATTTACACGTTTTAATCATAAACGTCGAAGGTCGTTTGATGTAGTTATATATTTATTTATTATTTGTTAGAAAATAATGATAGCATTAATTAATAATAATAAACAAATATAATAAATGTCTTGCTACATTAAAAAGCAATAATATTGACGTTCAATAATTCGACATTAGAATACATGGTTAACATATTGTAATAGTAACGCATCATCCGACAAGAGTCCCAGTGGTAAATATTTTATTATTTATTTTTAAATAAAATAACTCTTTGTTTAACACCACTTTATCGAGTTTAAATCAACTAGTTTCGACTCACAGCTGAGCCTGACACAAAGGAATGACCACGAGAAATTTTAAGACTAGGATAAGAGAACATGAACTTTGTTTGAGTAATAATAATTATTCTGAATTTTCTAACCACTTGTTAGAAACTGGCCACACTTTCAAAAAAGATAAATCTACATTTAAATACTCTAATGTTAACAAAATTTTCAAATTGTCTGCTCTAGAAATCTTAGAAATTAACAAAAAAATAAATTCAAAAGTCAATATTGTCAACAAAATAATAGCCCCATGTAAGTCACCATTATTAACGGTTTTCCCTCCCTCGCTCCTCCCACTCCGAAAATCACCCACACCACCTAATACAATACTTAGTTTAGTTTGAATAACGCTCGTTAATGACACGGACGTGTCGAAACCGGTAGCGTCGTAATCATAAATAAGAAACAAATTGTACATAAGTTTAAACTCACCAAAAAAATGTCTGAAAGAAATTTTTACATAGTAAGTGCCCAACAAATACAATTTTATTTTATTTTATTTATTTATTTAAAAAATGGGGACCTACAAGGAACATAGAATTTAGTTTATTTAACAGTTCAGAACAGTTAGCGTTGCCCGATAAAAATTTTGGTAAATACATCAAATCATCTATTTCCCGACGTAAGTATAAAGGATATTTTTGTGATATTTTTGCATGAACTGACATAATCGTCAGACACGCAATTAAATTTGAAGTTGAGAGAGCGAATAAATATTTTTTGAATTTGTTCCAAGCGATTTACATATATCATATTATACTGGTGATTCCATACTAGTGACGCGTACTCAAGTTTACTTCTGACAAAAGTACAGTAAAGTACTTTGAATGTCTTTACAAACTTAAAATCTTTAGATATTCTCATGATAAAACCTAAAGCCCTATAAGCCTTACTAATAATGGAATCGATATATTCGTCGTATAACAATTTGCTACCATTGATCACCCCTAAATCTCTGATTGATGTAGCTCTTTCTAATTTTTCTCCTTTTAGTATATAATTAAATGATTCAAGTCAAGTCTATTTAATTTGCGATAATTATCTAGCCGTAGCAAATCATCTTGTAAAATTAACGAATCGTAAATACTAGAAATTGGTTTAAAACTTGTCATATCGTCGGTAAAAATTAGGACATAAGAGTGACGAAAGCAATCGTGAATATCGGAAATGAAGATAATAAACAACAATGGCCCCAGCAATGATCCCTGGGGTACTCCGCTGGGAATTACAACACAACTCGTAGTTGCTAACAGTCTGAGTCCTATTATCGATGTATATTATACAGGACATGTTGCAAGGCAGGATGCTACAAGATGGCCTTCCAGAGTTCTGAAATGGAGATCTTGGGAGGATAAAAGAGGCATCGGAAGACCTCAAAAGAGATGGGCCGATGATATAGCCGTTGTGGGGGGGGAAAGAAATGGCTACAATTAGCAAACAACAATGAAGGATGGAAAGGGAAGGTAGAGGCCTATATCCTGAAAAGCCTGAAAGCAGACGCGTAAAATGGGAATTCCAAGCTTAAATCCTTAGTCAAAATTGAATGTACCGATCCAATGCTTACGCGAGTTTTTGGATTGTGATACAACGATCCTGCGTGATCAAAATTTGTACTTGGTCAAACACATTTTTGTTTCGGCTTGTTGAAGGCTTCCCGGTACACGGTTCGCTTTACACGGTACCTTTGAAGCTGTTGTACCGCTCCTTTATCCGTGAGATGGTCATCATCTTCCGCAAAAGCCTGTTAGACCTTGTAAATGGTATCCATTTGGGTGTCGCCAAGCTTTTAGCAAAGTTTAAAGCAATATCGTTGCTCTGCCAGCCGCAAGCCAGCTTGTGATAGGTCGTAACACCTAAATGCCAAAAAAATAATTCAATGCATATTTTCACTATATAAAAGTATCTTCGTCTCTGTGAACCATCGAAGTGAGTAAGATAGGATAAATTAATCCATTTTTATTAAATCTATTGATGTTTTCTAGTAATGTGAAAAATCATTTTTCAAATGTTATTCAATTTTATGTTATAATTTTAATGATATAACTAGCTGCAACCCGTCAAAAATGAGGGAACATTGGTTTGCGTCTTTGCTAAGTCCTAGTATATATTTAGAACATCTTTTCGGCGCTCCATGGAGAGGCGGCCGTGGCAAGATGCGTGAAACAGCCGGTTCTGGTTTGGTGGCTCGTGAATGATTCGTCTTATTTGTTTTGGTGTAGTTATAATTATTCGTTAGTAATATTCTCTAAATTCCATTGATATATTAATCAGCTTGGGTGTTGCAAAAAGCTTTCGGTCTAGAAAGTGTATCCGGATGCCACCCTTGCAATTATTCATTAACCTCTTTCCCCAATAACGCGGCATATTTTATTTATTATTATTATTATATTATAATGAAAGAGCAAGTAACTGGAGAGAAGGAATGCGCCATTGTTCTCCGCACAATGCGATGCGCTCACGGCTCACGCTGGCCGACCTTGGCTCCCATTTATATTTTTTGATTGCAAATGTACCGTGGCATTAACCTAACACTCGGCTGCCGTTACCGCTATAGTGTCTATACATTTCGTTACGTAATCATTATTACGAATTGTTATTCAAAATATTACTAATATCGTCGTGAAACGCGCAATGTCACATGTCAGGGTCCAGCTATCTGCGCGAAATTACCGCAGTACACAATATAATATAATACTGAATTATTTATTCAACGCCTATATGGGCTTTTACAAAATATACAATAAAAAAATCACATAAGACAAATATGCAGTTAAAAAGATTCAAGTACAAGGTTACAGTTACAAGTAAAAATCACAAAACACAGATACTTATAAAGATTACAGTACATTAAGAGGATAGAGTACATATAATAGATTTGATTAAATTAAAAACAGAAGTGTAAAAGAGAACTTTAAACAGGAAGAAGAAAAAGAAAAAAATATTTATCCATTACCATTTGGTTGAGACCTAAAGAATTGTTTCAATTTAGTCCTATACACAGTTATACTATCAGCAAAAATGTCGACCACCTCCGCATGTTCATTCCGTAATGAATGCAATCTGGGGATAACGGAGTTTGCTAATGCATTAGTTCAGACATTTCCTCTATAATAGAATAATGTACTGTGTCTCGATGACCTCGATGGTCCATATAAGTCGATCAGACTAACAATCTGGGGGCGATCAACCATATTATTTATGATCCTATACAGAAATATTAGGTCTATCACGGTGCGTCTCACAGACAAGTTATCGTAGAAACTAAAACTTCGATTTTAAATACGTAGTTAATTCTTCTTGCATTTAAAAGGGTTGCATTTTTTCTTACAATGACAAAGACAATATTATATTTATTTCCCAAAATGCGTAGATTACAGGTGATTCAAAATACAATCCTGACTATTCTATTGACTACATCGTAAATATAAAATGCAATTACCTCAAACATCTCGGATTAATTAAGAGATATGTTATTCGTGATAAGCTTAGGTGTAGGTCTTTTCATATAAGTTTGCAATTGAGTTAGTGCGGGTACGCATTGTTTCGTTGAGTTAAGCTTACGGATACGAGAGAGACGTATCCGTAAACTTAGCACAACGAAACAGAGCGTATTACCCACTGTACCCACACTAACTCAATTGCACGCTCATGTGAAGAGATCTATACCTACCTTAAGCTGAGTGTTTTCTTCTTAAAAGTGTCGCAATGAAAAACCTCCACTCGTCCGCTTCCAGTCTTCGAGTGGGTTAGACTGATATGATTACTAATGTTAATATATAATATATACACATAGGTATACTGTTAGTAGATTTACAAAAACCGAGGGTTGCACCGAATAAGCGAAATGAGCGCCCGCCTTCACTATCTCTTGACATAGCATTTGTTTGCGAAATAAATTAAAAACCGTGACGTAAGCAGAAGAGGATATTTATACGGTTTAGATACGTTTTATGGGTGCCTGAGCGTGCCTTTAATACGCAAATCCCCCCAGCAACTGCACACAGGTTGTGCTCGGTGAAACTACCGTGCGCATCGGCCAGAAACCTAGGGACTAGACCCTGGCAATTTTTGTAGGTTATGCGAGGTCTCCGGATTGTTTTGGTACATGTTTATATAGGGTATTTTTTTAAGATATCATCATCATCATCACTCTTAGCACTACAACCCTTAGTGGGTCTTGGCCTCCTCAATAATCTTCCTCCACGTATCTCGGTTTAGTGCCAGCTCTCTCCGGTTCCGAAGCTCTAAGACAGAGATGTCTTTGAGAACGTTGTCACTCCATCTTAATTTTGGCCTTCCTGAGCTCCTTCGCCCTATTGGCCTTGAGTTCAGCAGGGACTTTGGTGCTTGATGCACATTCTCTCCACATGACCCAGCCACTGAAGTCTTTCCAGTTTTATAAATTTTGTGACGTTTGGCTCCTTAAATAGAGATAGAGCTCATTGTTGTAACGTCTGCGCCAAAGTCCATTTTATAAAACCGGTTCGAAGATATGCCTCAAAATTTTCCTTTCAATTTTTTAAGATATAGAACTTTAAAATGAAATAAACACATAAAAATCGTGGCAATGGCTTTATTGGTAAGATTAGTATATGCTATAGTGTTCAGATACGATTACGATACTTACCACGATTATCAAAATAAATTCGCAAGCGCTGTTCTGGCGAAACGGCAAACAAAACTGAGTACAAATCAGTGGTCAGCTGTCAAATTGGCTGTCGCTGGAAAAAGCGTTAACAACTCGAAAAAACTCTTAAAAAACAGCTTCTATTCAAACACTAATTGCATAAAATTATCTTTCCGATAAAGCCAATAAATACCACGATTTTTATGTGTTTTATATAATTTTAAAGTCCTATACCTCTAAAAAAACATCCATATTTAATGAAAGATTATTAGATGGCCGTCGGGCTCCAGCTGGGAAGAAGGCGTGACTAGGGAATGCAATCCCGATCCCGCGAGATCTCGAGGCATTTTACAAGATCAATCCCGAACCGAAAAATCGGGATTATCGGGATTGATCAACATTTTTTATGTTTTGTATGTTTACTTGTGTATATGTCTATAAGAGCTTTTAGTAAGTACTTAAAACTTATGTTCATGTCACATTCAAATCATGAAAATAGCTTTGAATAATATGCTGTATTTTATCAACTTAACATAGTAATAAAAACTACTACTAACTCTACTACATTGACTGATTGATGCTTGTAAAAACGCCTACAAAAACTTGAAAGCGATGATTAATAATGAATATTTTATTAAATATGCTGATATAAAAATGCAAGGCATTGTCGTTAATTGCTATTCAGCTCTATAAACAAAAAAACACAAAAATATTCGGGATCCCGATCTCTAGGGATCCCGCGGATTGGAAATTCTAATCTCGAGGGATCCCGACTCAGGATTGCATTCCCTAGGCGAGACAGAAGAAGTGTAATAATAATGCATTACGCCAATATTTTTACTGGCATTCATTACTAATTTGGGGGGTTTCTTTATAGCGCACTATCCACGCAACCAAGTGTTTGGATAAAATGAAAATACTGAATATTTTGTTAAATAAGTTTCTTTGTTTTAATTTTCTCTGCGCTGTGTCTTCCGTCGCCTACGTTAACATCAGGTGTGACGATCTCGGATGTGACGTCAGCATCTCCTTGGCCGACAGAGACCTTCGGTAGTGTCTCGCGCGTGACACGATGGACCATTAAACTTCTTGGCCAGGCCGAGATAGGCAAAACTCTTCTGGTCTTGTCATTATAAAATATTAACAAAGAATTAAAATAAATCTCTTTATATATTCCGACGCACACGAGGCGCGTTCCAAAGAAAATTGCGGAAATAAATTGAAGAGCTTAATATATTGGCTCGAGGCAGGTATTCTCTAAATAGCAGCGAAGACAGGGTATCCGTAAAATAGTAATTTTATGGGTTAACAAGTAAGAAAATAAACAGAGTGTTAGTTAAATTGGTATAAACCACTACCAGATTTTAGGTATACCGGTTTCGAGACTACTATGTTCACAACACTATGCACCACAACCATAGTATTGTTAACTTTTCACCAATATTATTCACACGCGTGTTAATCTTGTTAAGGACAAGCATGCACTAACTAGCCTACAGAACAATCAGGAATCTACGCGGGAGAAAGAGTGAGAGGGGGCGGGGTCTAAAGTGGGTGTTACCAAATCTTTTGTGAAAGTTGTAGTTATATTAGGATGTTGTAGTTGCAGTTGAAAGTGTAGTGTTGGTCCTGACGAAGAGAGGGGTACGTCTCGAAACCGGTAGACCTAAAATCTTGTAGTGGTTTATACAAATTTAACTAACACTCTGTTATAATGTCTAACCACAAAGTTAATGCTTTAAATATTTAAAATATGAAGGAAATATTATTGAACATCTAAAATTATTTTAGCTACGATTCTATTAATTGCCTTAATGTTTTTTTATTTGTTTATTAAATTGTCTAATTGTTCTATAAGTATTGTCCGTTTTTAATATAACCTTTTTGAAAGTCAATTCTTAACAGTCTTAGAGCTTGTTCAAAATTATTCATGTTCCAAATTGGTGCGTTCTACCCATTCGAAAGCTTATGGGATGGTATCGAAAATTGAAAATTCCCACCTGAATTAACACAACTTTACTAATAAATAACTAAATATTGGGGAAACAGATAATTACTTTATCGAATCGCTAAACTTACTCCATCGATAGCTTTCGGCTATAGAAGCAAACCGCACCGCCTGAAGTTTTTTTCCGATCGGTGGAAGCGCTGAGTCAGCTGTGATTATTTAGCTCTGAAGACTGAGAACTAAATATTCACAGCTGATTATGTTCCCAGCAGGCCTATTGTTAGTTTTTACGGATTCCAGTAAAACTATTACTTCAAAATCGAAAGCAAGTTGAGCGGTTTTGTCGAGATGACTTGATTAGGCGCGGTCAGGACTACAATTACATATTTACTATTTTTTTTTTATTAAATTTATTAGGTAAATATACAAACTTAAGAGTGGCTGTTTTCAATATAATATAATTAATACACATTAATATTACACACTTACCCAATTTTAAAACAGAATTTATTATCGTGTTTAAAAGTGGAGGGCCTTGTCATATATGTATAAATCTATTGTTAATGTAATCGTTAGTGTAAGACATTAGATTAAATAAGTAAGATATAAACAAAGAAATATATGATTAAGCTACAAAAATTAAGACATTAAATTAGGTAAGTAAGATATAAACAGTACAAGAATACAAAAATGTAAGACATTAGATTAAGTAAATAAGATATACACAAGGAAACGTTAAATTAAGTTATAAACATTAAAAATTAAGAAGGTATTCTAATAACATTTAAAAGTATGTATATATTGATTGTTTTTAGTAAGGTTTTTTTCATTGTGTTATTGTGATTGTTTTTGTAGAAGATTTTTCAATTTAGAGTTTTTTCCATAATTTTTTCCGTCTTCATTTCATTAGGAAGAGATTATAGAATGATACTCCTTGATAGGAGAAATGGTGTTGGGCTGTGTTACATTTAGGTATCAAAATATTTCCAGCTGATCTCGGTCTATTACTAAAACATCCAAATGTACTATTATTGATGTACATTTTGTGAATTTGAAGTATTACAAATTTTATATAGATTTGATTAATATTTAGAACCAATTAATGTATATTACCGATGTCTCACAGAGACGAAACTGTGCATTTTTTATTAAGGGAGAGTAGGTACAGAAGTCTTTTTATGGGTGGACATAGGACTTACGACCTATCGTACGGTTGGCATAAGTGATCACTTTACGATAGTTCGTAAGTCCTATTTAGGTGCACCCATAAAAAGACTTCTATACCTACTCTCTCTTAATAAAAAATATACAGTTTCGTCTCTGTGAAACACCTATAATATACATTAATTGATTATTGATGTCTCTATGACAACAGTCCAGTTCTGTTCTGAAAAATTTGGACATACTCAAAATATTCTGAATATTTAGGACGATAAAAATGTTGAAAAGTTCCCTTGTTGAGGATTTCCTCAAAATCACTTTGATAATTACTCTATGTCTTGCACGTTTGGACTGTATTATACTTATTGTTATTATTTTAATCTCTCGAATGGGTGACGCAAGGGGTGATGAGGATATATGTTCTGTTTCACCGACTGACTAAAATGTAATCTCTTCCAGCCATGTACGTGAACGACATCCTGGAAGGGGCGTGCCATCCCGGAGCAACTCCGGTTATCCTGAAGGAGTCGGCAGCCACAGCCTGGGTGGACGGCGCGGGAGCCCTGGGGGCCACCGTGGGGGACTTCTGCATGGACCTGGCCATACAGAAGGCCAAGACCTCGGGAGTCGGCTGGGTGGTCGCCAAACGTAATCTTCCATTCGTTTTATTTCGTCAATTAATCCTGTTGTCCTCTCGGATTAAAGTTATTTTCTGTGTTACAAATATTAACAGATATAAGAAAATGATAATAAATATATGAGAGTGTAAATAGTTAGTAATTGACATATTAAATTATATCCTAACATATCTCACATAGAAATAATTTGAAGTAGTACATAATAATAATATAAGCATGTTAAAATAAAAGACATCAATTGTAACAGTAGTGAGTAGGGGAGGGCGGGGCTACAATTAACAAAAATTGCATTTTAAGTTGTGCCTCCGAAATTATTCAACATTTTGATATGATTTTTACGTCACACGATGTTTGAACTACTTAGGTATCATGTTATTAACATAAATCAAACACAAAATAATTGTTGTCTTATTTAGAATGTTTTTTCTCATAAAAGTCGCTTGTTAATGTTAAATGTAACTAAAAGAACAAAAAATTACACAGATACACAGTCCTTGTATCTTGTTAAAACTAGCCCCCATATCTGGGGTAGATATTAACATATTAATACTAACCCCGCCGATCTGTTAATTTTAGCCCCAATGGTACATTTTTGGTTTTAAATAACATAAAAAAATAATTGTTAAAAAGTTAGTAAATTGAGCTACAGAGCATTATTAAGTATAAAATATGCTTCTAGGAAAAGAAAAAACGCCGTGTATTTTGGACTAAAATCAAAAATTTGTAAAATCAAAAATTTTCGTTACCTGCGTAATAAAATGGTCCGGTACATGTGGTATGCTCTAGGCAGCGTTATAAAACACGTCCTGTATGTTTAGTATGTAAAGTTTTAGAGAAATTCGCTTGTTAACACTTACCCCTGTTAATTGTAGCCCCGCCCTCCCCTAGAACATAATAAAGTAAATAACAATAATAAAGTATACGATTACCTAACTTTATTTATATCTTGCATTGCAGTAATGAATCAATATTCAGTTATTAATCATGTATTAATTCAATGTTGCGTCACAGAATTATATTCACTTGTGATCTAAGGTGGTATAAAGACACTCGATAGATATCGATATCGGTGAACAAGTCGTTGTAGACACGGCACACTCTCACTATGGGGGAGCGTAATCCGTAATTGGTACGAGCTTCAGGAATGTGGAAGGTGCATTGTGTTCTAGTAGCTCTTGCTGGAACGTGGATGTTGATAAATGATAAAAGGGGTGAACAATTAAATTGGTTTCGACAGATCTTGTACAAATTATTATTATGTATATTTGATGCGACAAATTAGCGATTTGATTGAGGAATGTGCCGATTGCAGATTCCAACCATTACGGCATCGCCGGATGGTACGCCATGAGGGCCCTGAAGCAGGGGCTGATGGGCATGTCCTTCACCAACACGTCGCCGCTGATGGCGCCCACGCGGGCCAAGCAGGCCGCGCTGGGCACCAACCCGCTGGCCGTGGGCGCGCCGGCCGAGGGCGGGGACCGCTTCCTGCTGGACATGGCCACCACGGCCGTGGCGGTCGGGAAGGTACTCCCCTTGGGCTAGGCGCGCACTACGAACTTTTCGCCGCGGCATAACGTCGCACCGCAGTGAGTTGTAACGTGTTACAGATTTTTCGCCGCTGCGTTATTTTGCCGCTAAGTGCGCACAATACGATTCAATACCTTTTGTTACAACACTGCGGTGCGACATTATGTCGCAGCGTTTTTTCGCCGTGCGGCGAAAAATTCGTAGTGCGTGCCTAGCCTTATTCCAGCAAGTTACGGACGTATCTGTCTGACAGACAACTAAATTATTATATTTATTAGCTGTAACCCATAAAAAAATACGTACTTTTACTTAGGATAAATAAGTAGGTATGCAAAATTTGGGGAAGACCTGTCAAACGGTGTAGATTTTTATAGAAAATGTATCGTGGGGAGAGGGTGGTGTAAAAAAATTGTTTAAAAAACAAAATAAGAAATCAAATAAATTTTTTTTTTAAATAGTTACTTACGTTGCAGGACGTTCTTCTGATCTCCTCTGAGTGATTGAAGAATGTGTTATTTATCCTGAGCTCATTTCTAGCCCTAAACTCCACCGGCATTTCGCCATTTTCATTACTAACAGCTTCGTTGATTGTCCGCATGACTCCATTTAGCTGCGGTCAACCGCAATAGTCAACTATTCTGGCATTTAAGTCACCAAATATATCACTTTGTCTTCTCGTTGGATGTTATCCGCTGTCTCGTGTAGTTACTTACTTACTTACTTACTTACCATCACGCCGTTTCCCCGAGGGGGTAGGCAGAGAGGATAGAGCGCCATACTCTTCTGTCCTGACATACAACTTTCGCTTCGTCTACATTCATACATCTTCGCATGCAAGCTCGACGGTTGTTCAGACTTCTAACAGGACCATCTTCCAGTATCTGGTTAATCTGGTCATGCCACGTCTTCCGTGGTCGCCCTCTTTTTCTGGCGCCGTCAACACTTGCATCATATATCTTTCTTACCATTCTTTCCTCATTCATTCGCTCAACATGCCCAAACCACCTGAGCGACCCTATTTTTATTCTCTGTATTATGCTACGATCAGCTTTCGTGTAGTTTCTTATAAAAGTTTTCTGTTGCTTCACGTGGTTTGGTTATATATCTGGTGCACACGTGCTAATAATGATACATACTAATAAAGTTGAATTTATAATAGTAACAATTCCACAATCCCCCCAAAGAAAAGGTTTGCGGGTGTCCGATCCATGCCGTAAACCAAGTTAACAAGTGTGCGGATCCTGAGGACTAGTGATCGTATTTTAACCGGTGACACACTAACCGTTATTTAAGATTTGTATCTGATTGCGTCGGTGATTGGCAACTGATTTTTTGCAGTTGGGCTGGCAACCATCGCTACCAGACAACAATTATATTTTAGTTATCAATCATCGATACAAACAGATACAAACACCAAATAACTGTACCGAAATACGAAATAACCGGTTAACTGCTGAGAACCCGATTCACGAGTACAGTTTGAACGCGTCTAAGAATTAGTATTGTATTTTCGCCCGCCTGCACCATCGGCCCATTAGCTCAGTTGGTTAGAGCGTCGTGCTAATAACGCGAAGGTCGCGGGTTCGATCCCCTCATGGGCCAATTTTTTTTTAATGACTAACTTACATTTTATTTGTTTTTTATATGCTATTTATATTTCAGATAGAAATTCAGAGACGGAAGGAGGAACCAATTCCCGAGGGATGGGCGCAAGTAAGTTCTTATGTACTTAATGAGGATAGTATTTTTTTGCTATGTGCCTTTTTAAACCAAAGAGGTTGTTAGGCTAGAATATAAAGTTAGCATTTTTTGTTTCTGTTTGTTTCTGACTTATCTTTTGTAAAATGTATTAAATTAAGTAGGTATAATGAAAGTAATTTAAACCAAATATTAAAAATTCATTCGCTCAGACACAAGTCAAATAATCTAATTAAAATCTCGTTTAAATTTTAAAAATAAACGCGAAAAAATATATATGTAGGTTATCTATACCTATTAGGTACCTATATGTAATTTTATTGGAATTTTATTAAAGCAATTTCAATCTTGGGCCATGTATTATAGTCATTTCGACCTATTGACGGTCTATTTGTTAAAAAAATAAAATAAGTGAATTTTTAATATTTCGTGTAAGTTTTTTTAGGCCGACGTTTTATAGAATGTAAGCCAGAAATATAAAAAAAATACAAACATTAATGTCGCTTATCTCCGTAACTGTCGATATTATAAAAATGTTCAAAATTGAACGAAGAAAATTCCACGAAGTTCTTGCTACTTACTACCTAGCTACGTGACACCCTGTGAAAAAAATATTTTTGAATATACCTAGGTACCTACAGTAGCCGGCAAACGTCTTGAAATTTTACGGCGTAGTGGGGGGAAGTTTGCGCATGTACCATTTCACCAAAGAGACCCAAATTTTGTCTTCTGCGCATTCCCCCACTACGCCAAAAAATTTCAAGAAGTTTGCCGGCAACTGTACCTACCAACCTACCTATACCAATAATCTGCCTATAAAATATCAAAATCAATGAGTTTAGAATTTTTGTATCCAAAATTTCAATTAATTAGCTGTCAATAATATTATTAAGTACCCACAACATTAGCCGTAAATATTACTACAATATAATTTTATGTTTATTTTTATTAAATTTACAATATTTTGTAAAAAATCGTGTGGAAAGATACCTACAATGTACCTAGGTAGGTATGCCATACGAGATTATCAATATATTTTTATCACAGAAGCAAACCATTTGTAATGTACAATAACGTACTTATGATGGGTATATAGCGCCGGCATACATTGGAAGCTTCTGCCATCAGTTACACATAAATTTAAAAGATGGCAGTATAACACATTTTTGTAGCAAGTAAATTAAATTTCCCACACAGATGTATTGGTATTAGGGATGGGTCGTCGACGTATTTACCGTCGACGAAACGAGACCGTCCACGTCCATCCATCGACGAGACGATCAACTAGTTGAATTTGTCAACTAGTTGACGCGTCAACTTCGTTACGCGGACGTCGCGGACGTTTATCTAAACATCGGGACGATAGTCAACTGTCTACGGTTTGACGCGACGCTGCTCGACGGCACAACCGTTGGTTATTTTTATTACGTTAAATTTTAAAATTTAAGGAAGTTCGAAAGAATATAGTTTCGGGGAAAGTAAAACCGCTACTTGTGCTTATATGTAAAAAGAAATATTTTATTATTTATTTGTTTATAGGCTTTTACATATTGTTTTATATACTTCTTTCTATATATATAATAAAGAAAGAAGTAGGTATACACAACAATATCAGGTGTAAGCAGTAAAATATAAATATAAACTACATATATAAGCAGTGAAATTATCGGGTATAAGCATTAAAATATGAATATAAAAATTAACAATATAAAGTACAAAGCAATGTGTGTATAAAAAAATATATTAGATACACATTATTACATGTGTACAGGGTTATTTGGAAAACAATAATAACCTAGCAGGACTATATTCCTGCCTTGATTATGAGTATTATTTTTTGTAAAACATTGAACTATCACTACACTAACTCAAATCGATTACGAAAAATTCATTCGTTTCAATACAAGTTAAATAAAATGATAAAAACTTTTACATTTATTTATTATCTATAAATTTATAAATAAATACATAATTTAAAAATACTTTACGTTTGAGATGTTATCTAGAAATTTATTGAAGAATACATCTTTCAAAGTCAGACTTTCACTTTGTGGTGACATTATTAATAAATAAATATATCTGTATTATTTGTCAACTTTAGTTTAAGGCTCAATTTGAGAAAAGGAACATTGTTCCCGAAACATGTAAAAAACCAATAAAAAGTGGTGTAATCAAAATTATAATAGATTTATTTTTTTATCTATAAAGTTGAAAATAGGGAATATATAATAAAAATTAATTAAACCTAAATTCAAGATTATATTACATATACAATAATTAATGTTGGACTCCTGAATAAGGACCATAGTTAGGTATAGAAAATTTTATTCCCTACAAGTTTGTTTATCATTTTTATGCTAAAGTTGAAAAGTAAGGAAATAGCACAATAATTAAATTTTAGCATCCCTTTTCAGGTAAATATATAAGAAGTCGAGATCGATCGAATAAAATATTGATTTTAGAAAAATATCTAGCCGGCCTATTAATTAATAATAGTTCAATAAAAAATAAAATAATTAAACAGAATTGTTTTATTTTATACGGCGTAAAATTGGGAATTCACCGAATCGTCGCACGTGACATCACAAAAAATCAAGTAAAAAATAATAGATAATAGCTTATTAAGCCTATCTCGCGCTACGCATGTATTCAAATTTCAAATCTCTAGTCATAGTTCGTGTACACAGATCTGCACTCTATGGTAGTGTATTTTAGAGTTGAAATGATGAGAGAGAAATAAACGGAAACGTTTTGTCTTGCTCTCGCTCGTTGCTTTGCATTGCGTTAATCTCGAATCGTCCACCGACCACGGCGTCCGCTGTCCACCGTCTACGAATTCAACTAGTCCATGCGATAAACGTAAACGGTCGACGCGTCGATGCAACGTCAACGGTTGATTTCAACTAGTCCGTCCATTCAACGCCCATCCCTAATTGGTATGTAGCGGTACCTGTTCAACCCTGTGCCATGTACCTATCGCCCGACCCAGAGTTTTGTTTATATTAACATAATAAAAATCTCCGCGATATAAACAAAAGGGTCGAGCTAGGGACTTGGCGACACCACACGAATCGGGCTTCTGCCGTAAGATCGGGCAGACTTCCGCGCGTCATCTATTTCTTTGTTCGTCATTACATAAAATATTACTTGTACACTTTAACTTGCTTCCGGGGCCTATCTCCGGGAAGAAATAAACAGTAACTGCATATCGCTCTTTCATTACATCGACCTACGAACATTCCCAACAGTGGTGACCCCGACGTGATACAGTTTATTTTCGATTTGGGAAGCCGACGGATGAAAGACGCGATCTCAAGTGAACAGTGATGTGACAAAGGACACGGGCGGAAGCAGCAAAACAGGGGCCATAACCAAATGTTATGCCTGGCCGTTCATCAACCGACTCATCCAGCGCCGACTCACTGTGCGCTCGCAATGGCGAGCACCGGCATCTCCAGCATCTTCAACTACAAGACTGCGGATGTCGGACATTCGTCACCAACAACACCAGCAACGCCGACTCACTGAGCGTTGGCAAGTCAACAAGCGCCGACTCACCGCGCGCTCACACTTGCGAGCACCGACGTACCATGCGTCCTCGACTCACCGGACGGCGGTTGTCAGGCGCTCGTAACCAGCGACCAGCGCCGACTCACCGTGCGCCAACAACGCCGACTCACTGTGCGTTCCATTCTGCAACGCCGACTCACTGCGCGTTCCATTCTGCAACGCCGACTCACTGCGCGTTCGCAGCAACCTGTGCCGATTCATCATGTACCTGCAACCCGTGCCGACTCACCGTGCACCAGCAACCCATGCCGACCCACCATGCACCAACAACCCGCGCCGATTCACAGAGCACCAACCATCAACGCAGGGGTGCCCAGGGGGATACAAGCCGCCCACGCTTCTCCGCCTGCATTCAACCATCACCATCACCAGCAACGCCGACTCACTGAGCGTTGCCAACTCAACCAGCGCCAACTCACCGCGCGCTCTCACCTGCGAGCACCGGCATACCATGCGTCCACGACTCATCGGACGGCGGTTGTCGGGCGCTCGCAACAAGCAACAGCCAACAATAAACTTGAGCATCGCGGAGCACCGAACAACTAGCATCGCAGCATTCCTCGCACCCACTCCACCCATCGAGGAAGCTGCTGGAAGGGGAGTGCTGTAGCGGTACCTGTTCAACCCTGTGCCATGTACCTATCGCCCGACCCAGAGTTTTGTTTATATTAACATAATAAAAATCTCCGCGATATAAACAAAAGGGTCGAGCTAGGGACTTGGCGACACCACACGAGTCGGGCTTCTGCCGTAAGATCGGGCAGACTTCCGCGCGTCATCTATTTCTTTGTTCGTCATTACATAAAATATTACTTGTACACTTTAACTTGCTTCCGGGGCCTATCTCCGGGAAGAAATAAACAGTAACTGCATATCGCTCTTTCATTACATCGACCTACGAACATTCCCAACAGGTATATAAAAGAGCTTTACTTCACTTAAACAGTTCTACAGAAGAATTTTATTTAGGATGGATTTTATAGAACAAAAATCAAGAACACAGTAGTATATCTTCCGCCGCCTCGTACTATTTATACTCTTTTTTTCTAAATTAATAAAATACATTGAAGGGACTATTATGGTGTTATTGTAAACAATTTTATGAATTCATTAACTTGAAGCGTAAAGATTTGTCTCATTGTCTTCACATTAAATACTTCAACCTCGGGACTAAATGTATGTTCATGTAAAATGTTAACAATACGTTCATCGACCTGAATGGTTAATCTAATCACAGTAGGGTTTTGTATTCATAAAAAATTAATTTGAAAGGCTAAATATAAAAATGGTAGCGGAGATATAATATGCACAATGATTTTTTACTTCAGGGTCCTGATGGACATATCACAACCGACGCCAACGTGGCTTTTGATACGGGTTGCCTCATGCCTGTGGGAGGAGCCGAAACCACTTCAGGCTACAAGGGCTATGGACTGGGAACCATGGTGGAGGTTCTATGCGGGATATCTGCCGGTAGGACTGAATAATTTAATAATACAAAAATATTCCGGAGTTAATACGAATGAATGCACGGAAATTGAATAAAACAATGAAGTATTCACCAGATATGGTAGATAAGCCAGCGGGCAGAAACATCTGATGTATCTTTGTTTCTCCAAGGAAGAGAATATTTTTGATTGCCATCACTTAGGTTCCTTCTAAAGTATGTTGGGTAACCAAAAAGTGTGCACAAATGAAGCAGTAACAGGAATTTTTCTTTTATAAAAAGTTGTATTTATTAATAATCATCTTCAGGTTCTTCAATTCATTACCAATGTGGTACAGATTGTAAATTTCTCTTTCACAAAATCCTATTAAATTTTTTTACCACTTGTGCCTCAACATATGTAGTATAATCACGCAGTTTCCTCGTAGGTGTAAGCAAGGAGGATAGAATAGAATAGATGTCATGCTCCTTTGTCCTGGCATGCAAACTTTTAGGCTGAATATTTAACAGAGCCATTCTTCAATATTCAATCTATCTCATCTGGCAAGGATACCCACTGTTCCTGATACCTTTGACACTCAACTCATATATTTTCTTCACCATCCTCGCTTTACCTATACTTTTTGCATAACCAGGCCAGCATGGAATTATTTATGCTATTAACTATTCTGAAAAGACCTCTATTTAATTTGTTCATGCGTAGCTTCTGCTTCAAGCATTTCTTTATTAAAAAGAGTCTAATTTTTTTATACCTACACTCAGAGAACTACTACACATGACAGTGTCCAACAATTCATGGAGTATGAGTTTTGCCATGTCCCGTAAAAATAATGGTTTTTGTTTTTGAAGCAATGAATTTTGCATAATTTATATTCCAATTATTATATATAGGTCTTTTCATAAAACTTTCAATTGAGTTGGTGTGGATACAGTGCGTAATACGCGCATTTTTTCATTGTGTTAAGCCCCTCTCATACCCGTAAGCTTAACACAACGAAACACTGCACGTATTAGGCACTGTACCCACACTAACTCAATTGCAAGCTTATATGAAAAGACCTATATAATTCCTTTTAAGTTAGCATTATTATTATTCCATATTTATGTATTACTAAGTTGTTAGATTACTATTTTCTTGCCCAATATATACATATATTAGATACAATTTGGGTGCTCTTGAAACTGACATTAATAGTTTTAGTTGATTGTGTTCTTTTTCTCCTCCTCAGTGATCATTATAATTTGATTATATCCTAAATGTATTTTTGATTGGTGTAAAATTATGTCTAATACTTTTTTTAGGAATATTTTGTAATTATATATGTATATAGGTACTTTGATCAAGCACAACATGAATAAATTAGTTTGCTTCATTAATTAATTAATCCATTTTATTTAGGTTCTCTCTACGGCCCTCATGTCCGCAGCTGGTCGCACAAGGGGAAAGGCGGCGAGGCCGATCTTGGACAGTGCTTCATCGCCGTTGATACTGACAACTTCGCTCCCGGCTTCAAGGGTAGGATGAGTGAGCTTCTCAACCACCTCAGAGGAATGGAACCAGTATGTACTATTTTATAATTCTGTGTATGGCCTTACCTTGCCTTTGGGTTTTTTTCCAATGTGAATACCTATCTACTTATAATATGCAAGTTTATTTTACAACAATATTTACAATGAAATTTTTGCTGGAGGATATATTTCAAAAGCACAAAAAATTATCACATTTTCAGACATCTTTATGTTATAATTTGCATTATCAGGGGTAGTAAACTTATGATTTTCTAAAAAAAGGAGTTCACAAAAGCATGTAAAAGTAAAACAAATAATACATAGAAAATAAAAAGGTTACTTAGACTAAATAAACACACTTATAAAAATAACATGTTTATAATTGTCAAATATGTACAAGTCTATACAATCAACTAAAACCAAATAAACACACTTATGAATAATTGTTTATATAGTCCCGAAAATGTCCCATCTAACTTTGAGTAGCTTGTTGGTGTAATGGTCATGACATTTGCCTAGTGATCTGATGGTCGGTGGTTTTGAGCCCCATTCTAGGACATACAAGTTAGTCCTATTTTCATAGCACAGGCTTTTAGCTTAGTTTGAGAATGTGTAGTAAGAATATTGATGTGACACGTATTCCGTGCTATAAAAAAATCGATTTAAATAATTACAACCTCATTATACACAATAAAAAGTCATCTAAAGATCCATGTGTTTAAAATGAGCCTGGGGCCGCGTCGCATATATCCGACGGAGCGCGACTGTCCCCAGGGGCCGCGTCGGATATATCCGACAGGCACAAAATAAATTATTTATCGACGGCCGCGTATCGAATTTGAAAAACGTAATTTTTTCCCAATAGAGAAATCCTGTTGTGAAATCCTGTTGTGAACTGTCGTTCCATTTTCAACTCAAAAACATCACGGATTATATTTTAAATCAACAATCAAAACAGAAGTTTTTCTGCCGTCAAAATCGTATAGAATTGTTATAGATGGCGCCCCGATCGCGTGTTGTGCAATCGAAATTCAAATATTCCGTCGTCAAGGTCACGCGCAATGTGCGCGGGAAATACGATTTATTTTTTTCGATTTTTGATTTATTTGTACACGTATACACAAATATATACGATATGTTTTGCGATATTTGTCAGTTTTTGTTGGTTTATGATTCAATTGAATACTAATAGTGATTTATTAACAAAAATACACGCAATTTTGTTGCGTTTATTTGAAATATGTGTGTGTGTGAAAGTGTATCATATTTATGTGTTATGAGTGCGATGTCCCGTCGTGTGCCGTGCCGTGCAACAAAATATATCACACAGAAGAAGATTATTATTATTAATAGTAGTGTTGTCTCTAATAAACAAATAAAAAATTATTATTATTTTTCAGAAAATGTTGCGCTGGCAACATTATGGAAATTCAAAAAAAGATTATTTTTTTTACTTAAATGATAAAAAAATCATTGCATTTCGACACTTACGATAAAATAATATGAATGTGTGTGTTTTTTTTTTAATTTACGCATGTTTTCATGGTTTTTTCGTAAAAAGAAAAATCACAAAAAATTCAGAAAATTTCCGGCCCTTGCCTATATGTTGCTTTGGAATTTTTAGGCCCTCAACAAGTTGATGATGAATAAATCTACTGTTTGTTGTTCTAGGTGGACCCCTCAAAGCCGGTGCTGGCCTCTGGTGATAAAGAGGCGGCCATGGCAGCCAAGACTGACAAGGAAGGGGTCATCCTCTACCATATCAACCAGATCAAGTCGTGCAAGGAACTCTCGGAACTACTCAAAATTAAGGACATCCAATACAAACCTCTTTAAATAATTATGTTATTTGTAGTATCAGTGCAATAAGACAATACTTTGACCTAATGAATCATTAGATAATGTATAAAGTAAATAATTTTGAAATGAATTTTTTGCAACAATTTTTTTGATGCAGGAATTGGTACTATGTATCTATGTAGACTGGTGAACATGTTTTTTCTGTGATGAGTTAAGCATATTTTTTATGTGGTAGGTTTATACATATCAGCTGAATGTCAAAAAGAGTTAGAATGTATGCAGACATTAATAAGTCTGCTTAAATTTGTAATATTATTTTTACTAACTGCTGTTCATTCCTTTTTTTTGTTCTATTAAATACGTATAGAGGTGTGAATATACATCACATCAATATTTTTATCAAGCCTTGTCACAGCCTTGGACACACAATCAACCAATCAATCATTGTCAATTGACAATAATAATCTAGGGTAGGGAAAGTCTCGTTAAGTAGACTGAATTATCAGAGCAGTGGAAGTAATATGGCAACGATTGATGGAGGGCCGAAGAGACTGGCAAAGTCTTCATCCGGCTTACTGTGTGATAAACCACAACATTACAACGAATTCTTTACGAACATATTATGTGTGTATCACATTTTCTTAGTGATTTGTATTTCATGTACATATATAAATAATATAACAAATCAAAAATATTTTATTTACAATAAACCATTACGATATTTTAATGGTCTAAAATCCCTGATGGCATTCCTCTCGCTGTGACAAATATTTACAAATATCAAAACAAAGATCATCTCGTCGGCATATTCAATGATTAATTGGCATTTTAAATTAGTGGAAGAGAAATATTTTTTTCAAAAACAATTTTAAAATGTCAACCTTTAGAACTAGAACGAATTAATAAATTAGATTCGTATCAACTAAAACTGGAAGAGGAAGGACTTAAGCTTTTGTAAAATACTATGTTGCTTACACTATAATGGCATAAAACATAATTTTTATGATTCACCGTAAAGAGATAACTGATTACCAAAAATGTATATTCTTATAATTTTGCAATTCTTCGCATTCCAAATATTTTGAATTTGACAATATTGAAAATAAAATTTAAAGCTTTAGAAAATTTCATAGAAGAAAGACAATTGAATTAGTACGTATAAGTAAGCCGTGGGCCACATTGTTTCGTTGTTTGTGTTTACGGGTATCACGCCAACAAATTAAAACCATGTGCCTCGTACGCTCGGCTTACACATACTATTTTAATTGTCTTTCATAAATGGAAAGATCTTATACAATATATTAATATAAACCCATGAAAATTTGTTAATTATTAGCATCAGACTTCGATGCCAATAATAATGCTAAACTAGAAATTATGCCAAAAGAAAGAATTTTTTTATAAACCTTTTAATCCCTTGCAGTCCAGTGGGCATGACACTGGATTCTCATACCAGAGGTTTTGGAATCGATCCCCGGTG
>JADDOH010010904.1:0-72132 GCA_016648135.1 Agrypnia vestita | reverse complement strand
AAAAAATATACGTAATATTACTCAAAATATTGTACATTATTTTTAAAAATACTGTCGTGTCAATTAGGGAAATATAATTGAGCCTCCTAGCAAAGTTTATCATCGCCGCTTTTTGTAAATTTCTTAAGGAAAAGTATTTCAAATGGTATTTTCAAATAATTATGTCTCAATACTAGGCTTTTATCGGTAGCAGTTAGCGGATATTTAGAAAAAATAAAACAGTCTTTGTTATTACCAAAAAAACAGCAACAAAGAACCAACTTATACAGATTGTTTTAAAATACATATGTATATAAATATTTAGTGTGTAGAAATATTATACACCACATCTATTCCTCGACTCACTTAAAATAATATGTATTTAATATTTCTGCACGTTATTTGTGTATTTTAAAGTAATCTATACACTTCGCCATTTGTATTATTACTCCGATACACGTGTCATTGCCGCTTATATGTCAAACATTTTATGTTGACATTGACAATCGGCGACAATCGATTACTTTACTGCTATAAAAATATGATTTTTAAAATTCAATAGCTAGTAAAAAACTGATTGCGTGGAAACATAGTGTTGTAAAATATTTACCTTTAAAAAATTTCGCAGCTGATAGAAAATAAAACCTAAGCTGTCGTAAAGAATCTGATTTTTGGCGCTTCATAAAATATATTTAACTATTAGTAAAAGTGGATGCGTTTAATATAAAATTGTGTTCCCGAGCATTCTCACCTTAAGCCTTTAAGACATCTTTTGTGTATTTTTTCTTTGCTGAATTTTATTTGATTCGTGTGTTCATCGATGATTTTGCGATGCGTATTTTTTCATTAATATGAGATTTATTTTCAAGGGGTTTCCGAAGTCAGATTCAGTTCGAGTCCTTTGTATTTTTTCCAGAAAACAAGTCTAGGCTTAGTCACTGCGGGACTCAGCCTAGACTAGTCGAATCCTCGATAATATCGAACCACCTACATCATGCCGTGCCAGGAACATAGAAGTGACATCCTTTAATTTCCGGTTTTATCAAAAAAAAAATATATTAGGCATTCAACATCGGTGAGAACTTTCGGCTCCTTGTGTACACTCGGCCGGTCAGGCGTCCTTTTCACACGGCGGGTTCTTTATTCGTATTATTCCGAGACGAGTTTATTTTTGGCCAATCGAATATCGCGGCAGGATCGATTGACGAGTGGACAATGAAAATCCGCTTTAAAGGTATTATTGGACCAGTGATTGGTAGCCTTTTGGAAGCGATATATGGAGCCTTTCAAGTCCTTTTTTTAAGAGTTACCATCTTTATTACTCTTTCTTTCTTACTCCTTATTCATTCCAATTGCACATTGGATATTTACTAAGATATTTTTTAAGAGTATCGACAGAACTTAAAATTACATTCATCGATCATGTGTGGGCATGTCATATATCATATCGAGGGCTAGATGTGAATTAGATTCAGTCGAAAATCAAAAATCCATTTTACTCCTTTTTATCATATGATCAAAAATTAAAATTAAACACTATATAAGTAGGTGAATCTATCTGCATCGAAATTCAATATTTTTTTATGATAATTCCTATAGAACGTTGATACTTGTACTCGTATTTTTCAAATTTGTATTTATTTTTATTTTATTTATTTGTTTGGAAATGTAACAGTTACAATTTAGTGATACACGAGTATGTATAAACAGACAGTATCGAACATATTAAATAATATCCTAGCATATTTCACATAGACAAAAATTATACTGTCTTTTGCATATCAGTATTCAGTGTTGAAGAATGATTTGTTAAAATTCGTTAAAATATTTTTTCTATGTTTTATTAATTTTCTATGCAAGTTTCGTCGTAAACGTGAATGTAACGGTAATTTTCGCATTGACCGCATTGCCGAAATTAGTTTTTAATTAAACTATGCTAATTGAACTTTCTAGACGATATGTTTTTGTGTTTCTTAACGGAATCTTTTTCCCATAGATGTTTTCTGAACTTTCGAAAACTAACAATGTTTTTCTCAAAGTATTCTTATTTTAGAACATTTTCACTTTGATAAATTTTTTGTTTGATATCGTTTTTACGAAAACTTTTCAATTGAAGACTGACCGGTTGGCTATGTCTGAGGGAAGCGATAGTGATCTTATTACCTCAATGAATCCAACTCGCAAACAATGGCGTCCTTTTGATGCCTCACTATCAGCATCTTAAAAGCATTCTGTTGCCATAGATTCTTTCACACCGTTTTATGAATATTATATGCATAATCTCCATTGCATTTTGTATTAATTATGGAGACATTAAGTACGCAATTAGTTGCATATTATGATCGTCATTAGTATAACCATCAAGATGTTTTTTTAGATATTTGATGTTATTACGTAGACGGGTTTTGATATGGCTATATTGTTTGTGGCGGTTTACAACATAAAATCGCCGATTCTAAATTTTTAGAATCATGACATAAATGCGTACTTTAATTTTTTTCAGACTTTAATGGGAATTTATATCGTATAATTAGCCTGAGTGTCATGATCGGATAACATCGGGCAAGACGATGAGTAAAATTGGAAACAAAGCACAACAGACACTAAGTTGTGGAAACAAAAATGAAAAAAATATTTTAAAAGTAGGTAGGTACTGGAGGAATATTACCATTTTTTTTCTCTGTTTTACGATCTTTCAGCATTTAACGTTGAAAATTTATTTAGCTAAAGTAGTCTGTAGAGTTTTTGTGAAAAATGCTTACCTTGGAAGGTACTTGAATAAAAATATTTTTTTTTTGAGATATTTGCAATGATTTGTAAATAAATATCTGTACAAATCTGAATTTTTGAAAATTTAAACACTCGAAATTTTGAATGTTTTTCTACTTGAAAAGTATACCTTCAGAACGAAAAGGTCACGTATCCAACTAATTCATATTTCAAAAGAAATCGGCATTTTGCTGTAATGTATTGTATATTTTTTTCAAATTTACATACAAATAATGCGTTAGAGGCTCATTATATTTCTTATATTTTTAAGACTATAGAAATTATATTATCGCATCTGAGTAGGGTAATATTTACAATTTAATTGATCATATTTTACTTGTATTCCGTTTTGCTTGAACACGTAATTTCAAGAATAAGTTAATGAATGGTTGAAAAGAAAAAAGAGAGAAACTCGAGTGCCTGTACCACAGAGTAGTATTTTTAAAAAATAATTTAAGAATGGATGGTTAGATGCTACACCTTAAATGAGTATTTTTAATCACACGGAAAACTACATACACTTATATTAAAGAGTTAACGTTATTATTACGGTCGTTGGACATATTTATGTGTTAAATAAAACGGATATTTTATACGAACCGTTTATTTTACTGAGAAGTAAATCTCGACGTTTCGCTGAAGTCTTATTCAGCATCATCAGGAGAGCGTCCTATCACGGCGGAGGTGTAGGCCGAACTGATTATTTCTCTGAGGTTCTAAATTATATTTGTTGTGGAGTTCTACAATAGAGGTCGCCAGTGTGCAATATGTACTAATTACATCTTCAAATATACAAACATCCTAATTTCAATAGACACGACAGTTAAAACTATCAAGTATTTGGTGCCCTGTTCTCACGACTTTGATTCCACCTTTAAGAAACGTCGCAGAAAAGCCGAAGATGTAGTTACATACTGCACACTGGCGACATCTGTCGTATAAGAAGTAAACACTCCACAACAATATGCATATAATTTATGACGGAAGAAATGATGACGCTGAATAAGACTTCAGCGAAACTTCGAGATATGCTTGTCAGTAAAATATACGCTTCGTATAAAATATCCATTTTATTTAACACAAACAGTGCACTTATATTTTGAATTTCTCAAAAACAAAGCCAGATAACTCGAATATCTTCAAAATATTGTAGTTTCTTAAAACCTACACAAATATGAAGCTTGTAATGTAAACCGTCGCTGATCAAAGTTGGATATTCGTGTCCAAGTAAAGTTTGGCGATAATTTGGAGATGCACATTCTGAAAACGTAACAATGACCTGTTTCTTAACTTAATTCTGTGTTACGTTGTAGGAATGATCTTCTAAAATATTACGTAGCTTTGGTCTGGATTTTTGACATTCCTCCTGCTGGGTGAGCGACCATTGTGTCATCGCCTTCGCGGAAGAACTGCGGGCTTGAAATATATTATGTATCGTTAGACTGATTTGTGTTTCTTCGTTTTGGAATTCCAGCCACAAAATGTGTGTTAACTGTTAGCGAGAGACAGCGCAGACGAGAGCAGACAGTATAATGGTATATTTTGAATTTTTGTAATACTTGATAATATAAAATCGCGTAACATTTTTCATTCCGCGTGTAATTTTTACTGTATTGTTTGAAAGGTTTATTATTATTATTCGTTTTGGAAGTAATCCTCGATATAATGGACTAATTCAGGCGAAAGATTGTTCGAGCCGAAAATATGTTATGTAACAGTGTTATTTTTCTGAATTGGTATGTCAAAAATTAACAAGATTTTCAGTGTTTTTTTTCATGATATTCTATTAATTATTTGCTAATTTTCTTATTCATATCAAAAAATAAATTATAAATTTTATCAAAAACAAATTTTCGATGAAATCATTTTGAAATAAATTACTAACTAACTAAAATAATTTGGGGTGTTAATATTCATCAATGCCATACGGATTTTGTAAATCGACGTAACATTGCTATGTGCAAGAGCATTTCGAATAAAATAATTATATTTAAAAATAAAAACACATTTTGTCATTACACATATTCAATCATACAATAAAATATTGTTATTTGAACATAATATTTTTCACACACAATATACATATAAGAATACAAGTCACAAGATCAATATTCGAACTAAGCTAAACGCTTGTGCTATGAAACCTGTTGGTCTCCTGGAATGGGGTTTGAACCAACGACCGCTAGATCACTGGGCGAGTTTTAATCACTATAACTAGCTTCAGCTGTGAAACTTGCTGGTTTCTGAAAGTTTTGCAAATTAAACATACGAGTGTATACAACTTCCAAAAATTTGATAGATGTGGTAGTCTATCATGGATGGAATTGGTGAAAGTTACATTGTGTAAAATAATCAAAGCCAGCTGTACGATAGGTCGTAAGCCTTATTAACACCCAAAAAGACTTCCATACCGACTTTACCATATAAAAAAAAGCTTCGTCTCTATGAGACATCTATAATATGTCTTGATTCCCTAATTTCTTACTAAGTCTTTTCACACTACTCTTAGTGATCTCGTTTCCTTTGGATACTTTCTTCTCCCTTTTTGAATTTAATATTTTGTTTTCCCAGTGCTACTGTTCCATTATGGATCTCGTGATTCTCTCGGTTCATTGGTTCGTCTCCAATACTGGCTGGCCACCTTTACTCAGACATCACGAAGCGCTCATCCCGTGTCATCGAGCTTCGTTTGCGGAGTCGCCGTGCTCGCGACACGTGGAGGCCTGCGGTGACGCTAATTCGCCTCCTTAATCCGGTCCTTGTGGCGCGCCGCGGGCCGAGTTGAGCCAGCAGCTTTATGCGACGAACTCTTAACGAGCACCGACAGGGCGAATACCGCCTCCTGCGGGGATCTCTGTCGTCATTGTGTTGCCAAAACTCAACGTCAACGATTGAACTTGCCCAAACGGAGTGAAGCTATTTTTGGAAACTTTTTTGAGAACCCATGAAGTATATTTTTTGAAAAAAAAAATTTTTTTCCCCGTCAACAGACCCAACTGTAGTGAAATATATCGCAAAAATATTATAATCAATTAAAAGCACCCTTTTACAAAAAGTGACTAAAAGGAATTTCAGATGGATTTATACAACAGTTTAGTTTTGACAGCTTTTGAAAGTGCGCAAGTTTGTATTTATTTGCAACCATTATTGGAAAAAGAGCTACATTGTTCAGTGATTCTTTTTTTTTTTTGACAATTTGTGTGGAAATCAAGGTGAAGTTGTAGACTGTTCTTTAGGACCATTCACCTTCGATCGATGTATAAAAAATTGTTAAAATTTAAAAAATCAAGCTTTCATCCCTTCATGGATACTTATCATGCAGCCCTCGCAATAAATACTATTTCTGGTACATAATATGTATGTCATACATAATATATATTCATGCAGACATTTTGGCTGTATGGCCAATATATGTCTGCGATATGAATACGATTTGAACTGCCGAAATTCAAATCCTATTTGAAGGGACGATTTAGAACGCCTATTATTCTTCTTTTTCATCATTATTTTATTCTTTCATCTTAAAGAGCACTATTAAATATTTTATTTAAGGGGTATAAAAGAAAAGGCAGCAATATCCCACTGATGTGTTTCTGAGATAAATACAAAAAACTCATTACTGAAAGAAATTTCTCTGGAAACTAAGAAACCTACGTATCTTATTGGAAATAAGCTTTTAAAAACAATTGCCACCTTAGTCTTTTCTTCCGCCAGACGCTTTGAAGCTCTATAAATAATCGAGTCATTTATATTATATTAGGTCCTTACATATGAAATTGGCGTTTAGTATGGGAGGAACATAAAGCCGATTTTTTTTTATTATAATATATTTATTTAATCAAAGTATGTACCATTGCTATCTATGCACTTTTGCCATCTCATAGGTAGTTCATCGATCCCTTTACTAAAAAAACCATTCGGACGGGAATCAATAAAATCTTTGAAGGCGGTTTGGACTGCCCCATCGGAGTTGAATTTTTTCCTTTGCAAGAAGTTATCCAAATTTCGAAAAAAATGGTAATCTGTTGGGGCAAGGTCCGGAGAGTACGGTGGATGTCTTAGACATTCCAATTGAAGCTCCTCTAATTTGGTAGCCGTCTGTTGTGCAGTGTGTGGTCTAGCGTTATCATGAAGCAGCAGTGGCCTAGAGCGATTAACCAGCCTCGGTTGTTTAGCAGCTAGCTTTTCCATCATGGTTTGCAGTTGCTGACAATAGACATCTGCCGTAATCGTCTGGCCAGATTTAAGAAAGCTGTAGTGAACGACACCAGCACTAGTCCACCAAACGCTCACAAGTAACTTTTTTGGAGTCAATTTTCGCTTGGGGCATGGTTTGGCTGGTTCGGCAGGGTTCAGCCATTGCGATGAGCGCTTCCGATTATCGTACAGGATCCACTTTCATCACAGGTAATGATTCGATTTAAAATCCCTTCATTATTGTGCCGGTTGAGTAATGCAACGCAGCAGTCAACGCGCGTTTGTTGATTTGCTTCACTCAATTCGTGAGGTACCCACCTTTCAAGCTTTTTCACCTTACCAATTTGCTTCAAGTGGATTAAAACAGTTTTATCACTAACACCGCAGCCTGCAGCTAACTCGGATGTGGTTTGCGATGGATCCGCTTCCACAATAGCCTTCAATTCTTCATTATCAACTTTGGTCTCCGGCCGTCCACGGGGCTTGTTCTGCAGGTCGAAATTTCCAGAACGAAAACGTTGGAACCAAAAACGCACTGTGTTTTCTTTTGCGGCACCGTCGCCATACACATCATTAATCCTTCGAGCCGTTTTTGCAGCACTGGTGCCACGGTGGAACTCGTACTCGTAAATAACGCGATATTTCAAGTTTTTCATTTTGTAAACTGAGTGACGCAAAGAAAAAAACAATTGAGGAAAAAACAAATGAATTATAATTTTCAAAACACAAATACATGAGTAAATAGCTGTATAAATTTGGATTTGGAATTCCTAACCAAAGAGAAGATATTTGAGATCAAATTTGCCAGTACGGCAAAACGCAAATTTCATATGTAAGGACCTAATAGTAACGAATCTAATTTTATATATTTTATTCGGGCCACTATTTAACAATGTTAACAGATACCTTATATTTTATCGTTTTACTTATTCATTTTTTGTACATGTATTATCTTTTATCTGCCAAAATCCCCCGATCTCAAATATCATAATATCCAAACCTTCTTACCTACTACAGTGTACATGTACAGAACATATATCAGGTTTGATACTATAACGTAAGTCTGGCGGTCGCTGACTCTATAAATCTTGCAATCTTCCAAGGCGCTTCTTTTCTTCTTTCATTATGTCAAAGTTTCCATCCCGTAAAGTGTTATGGAAACTACCAGAGATTTCACCAGAAGGATTGTGTTTCTTTTTAGTATGGGCCGACGTCTCAGTATCTTCATCAGGCTGGTCATTATACAAAAATAATTTAATTTAGAGATAAATAATTTTTAAGATTAAATTTTTCAGATTAAACATTTAATACGTTGGGCGCTCAGTGGGAATCGCTATTCTAAGATTATTTAACAAATAGCCTACCGAAATTATAGACGGAGATCTACAAATCTAGAAATTCCTAGAGAATTAAGATTATTCCCTTACGGAAGAATGTTATGGCCATTTAAAAAATGATACTAAACATCTTCCGTAATGAATTTTCTTACTAATGAATTCTTTGTCTAACTGTATTTAAATAATTAATTATCTTATATTTTGTGTAACTTTAACCATTTAAATTAAAATAATTATTGCATTTAAATTTTCACCGATACTCCTGTAATTAAGCTCACCAACTGATAGACTAGACATACATGGCATTGGATTAATTTTTTTGTAAAAATGTTAGTGTATTAATTCTCTAAATTATGAAACAATACTGGTTTCCTTCACTTCATTTGAAATGAGACTGAAACCCATTACGTAAGTACAGAATATATAAATGTAACTATTTTTAATTTAACGCTGGAATAATCTCATTATTATTTTAAAATTTATTTTTATTTCTTGCTACTTGTTTTGAGTTGTGACAATCTTAAATGTGACAGTAAAAACATGAAATCCAGTCATTTAAACATAACACGTCTTGTGCGAGAAGGGTATTAACCCTCGGCTAACGTCAAAGTGTAGGACGGGTATTTATACATACATTTTACATAAACTTTTTTTTCAATTGCAAAAAGGTAATAAAACTCGATCACATCCTTAAGTTATTAATTTTATTTCTTCGTGTAAGTTAGATGTCAAATTACACTGCAGTCAAATGAATCTCACATTTTATTACAAATAAAGAATTGACGCGGCAATATCGGCACCCATGCACTAGTCGCTCGGAATTTTATTTGGGCAAAAATGTACGGGAGTGCAAAAATGTATTTTTGCCGTCAATCTATGTTTTGTACACACACTTTAGAATTTTGTATCAATTTTGAAAGTTAAAAAAGGGAAGGTCCAGTAAGTAAATAGGGTTATTATAAAATATTGATTATATTACTTCTTTTTATATGTATGAGTAATTCCACCAACATGTTTCAGAAAAACCTTTTCATCGTCAGGGTGTTGTATAACTGTCAAAATATCAGAATTAAATTCAATTAATTTAAATAAAAGGGTTATGTTTAGGAAATCGAAGAACTCCTGTTGAAATACGATGTTTTATTGGTTCCCTAGTAGGTATTTTCAACTATGTTTTTCATGGTATAGACATGTGACTGTCGCCCATAAAAAAATATTCAGCTTTTTTTGAGGTATGAAAATCGGACGTATTCTGAAATAAGCAATATTGCCATTTCTGTATAACACTGTAATATAACATGCCGCCAATTTTGAAGTTTTTAGTTTGACAGGCTTGAAAATTATGAATTCAATCAATGAAAAAGCTCATTACTGATAATTGTGAATAACTTAACATTTGTTTACGTTTTCGAGCTTATTTCAGAACACGGCCTAACATGCTTTTTTCGCCAACTTGTTTTTTACCCATTTTAAATCTTATCACGCGTCTTAAACCAGGTGGGTGTGCGATATGTCCGTCCAGATGCAGACATTATTGAAAAAGAATTGTTTAATTGAATCGGATTTAATCGGGGGTTATCAGATAAGGTGAATTAATTCAACATTAACCTTTCGCCCCCGCCCGTGTTTTCCGTTGTCCCCGAACACATGTCCTCGGTGTCCATAATTGGTGAGCCTCGCGTGAGAATCTGCAGTATTTCAGTTCCATCCCAATGTTTATCCCAGAGGTTTTTCGGCTGCAGAGCAACAAGCCGCTCAATCAACTATTGATGATATTAAAAAAAAACGTGTAACCAAAATGGCACAAATTAATTGTGTTAAATGTCAATTAAACACGAAAAATAGCGAATTAATTTACATATAATATTTCTCCTAGTGTTGTTATACAGGTGGCCCATAAATAAGTTCATTTTTTAAATGGGAATAATTAACATAAAATACATTGAAATATCGTCATGGGACGTGACTGTGGGAGGCAAATGAAGCACTAAAAATTTAAAGTTTTTATTAATTTCACCAAAGAACACTGGACACAAACTTTAATAGGGCCTTTTCTTAAATTTACGGTTACTAAATGTTTCTAAAATATTTCATACCTTGTTTCAATTTCTTAATTCGTACTAATAATCTCTAATCACTCGTCCGAAGAACACTTTTTATAACGCTGTTTCTATTGCATCGATCACTTTCTCGAAAATTCTTTTCAACTTCACACGTAGGTACTCTCTTGATTTATTATCGCTGGTATCAACAAACACTGTTCGCCGCCCGGCATTTGCTATACAAAACGTTGTTTTCGCGACGCCTCCAGAACGTTCGAGTAATTTCGGAAGTGCGTTATTCTTTCCAGTTCTATCGTCTCGTTATCACATGAATATTTTTTACCACATATTTTTCGGAAAGTTTACTTTTAAAATTTTAATTAAATACAACGTAGCCACATCGGGACATGTAACGAGACTTAGGGGAAGACAAGTACAGAGATGGGCAGATAATATCAAGACAGACTTGCGAGAGAAAGCGGAATGCCCAGAAGACTGGACAACAAAGGCGATATGAAGGATTGGATAGACTTCTATTGTGGCTGCGCTTATGAACTTCCGAGTTTCATGAGACCGCTTAAAAAGAAGAAATACGAAAAACGTGATACAGCTCTGAAATTATTCATAAAATTACAGGACATTAAAGCCGCTGAATTTTTTGTGGAATACTTTTTACTAACACCTCGACACACTTGAGATTATTGTTGCATCCAAAAAATAAATAAAAATCCAGGTGTCAATTCTGGGCTTCGAATAGGCCAATTTATCTCTCCTCTTGACGTGTAGCCGGTATGGAAGTGTTTGAAGTGTGGAATTACGCTCAGGACTGTTTCTTTACCAATATCTAAAAAATATACTTATTTATGGACCACCTGCAGTGTTTGTACCTCTAATATTTGGTCATAAAGTTTTTTGATATTTTATTCGATTATTTTAGATATAGTATCTACACTTTCATAAAATTCCCACTAAGAGCGTGTGATCTGGCATTTCGTCCTGTATTTAAAAGTGGGTACTTTAGGGGGAGAGAGAAGCATATTTTTAGCTTAAATTTAAATATTAGGGCTCAGAGTAGAAACGCAGTATTTGAAATTTTAGTTTATATTTAGACAAAGAAAAATGATTAGTTCTATATAGCACAAAATATTTAGTATTATTAAAATGGCATGTATGTCGCCTTACAAAAAATATACTTTGAAGGTACCTAGTTGATTTTTTGAGTATTTTGTTATTTCTTTCATATTGAAAACAGTTTATACTATCGCTGTTAAGAAGCTAAGAATAACAGCGATACGAAGTAAACATATGAAAACAAGAAAGATGAGATTACCATCGATGTGATATCCAAGTAGCCTGTATTTCTCTTGTATGTGTGTGTTTAAACCTAGTAAATTGTTTTTGTTGCATTTATGACGATCTCATTTAAAATCATTTCTGTAGCATAGCGTAGACATGCAATTGTTGCATTTATGACGATCTTATCTAAAATTATTTCTGTAGCATAGTAACATACAATTGGTGACAGATTCTTAATGCATTTTAAATTACCAAGAATATGATAATATATAATAAATATTGTTAACACACTGATTATCATCTCTGCCGAGTATACCGAGTACATAGACCTTGATGTCGATTTCGAAACAAACAATCATCTGTCAAAAGTCAATATTTCTATCGTTAAGATAGCAAGGTTCATTCCCTGATTGAATGTTAGTATATATATTTATTATTATATATTATTAAGAGAAGTTCATAATAGCACATAATAACACAAGATTGCCAAAAACCTACAGTTGATAGAATTGCCGCGATTATTAATCATTGCTTAGATTTTATTATATATAATATTTCACTTGACTAAGTTATTTTTAAATGTTCGTCTTTGGGGGCTTCAGTATATTTTTTTCACAATTCTAAATGAATTTTTCATCGTATTGCTACAATACTTTTGTCCTTTGAATGTCAAACACAACCCAATTATCTTTGATGCTTTCGGATTATACATACAGATTCTGAATTTCAGTTTAATTTAAATTTATCTTTTCTAATTAATAGGGTAATTATATGGTCTTCTGTTCCGAGTAAATTAGGCAAGCCCCGTATCTTTAATGTTTCGCTTGATTTAAGTCGTCCGTTGTCTTGAAATATTTCCATTATCGCGGGCATTTTTCACGAGTGAAAGCTTAATTGTGCATTACTTTGACGTTTTTAATTAACTGTCAGATTTCTAAATGCTTATCGCAGTAAGTGTTGCTAAGAGTATTTAGCTAATTTGTCGCACTTGACTTTTAAAAGAAAAAATAGTTATAGGTACTATTTTTAATTTGAATAAAAAAATATTGAATAAACACAAGATTTAAAATAACATCAGGCAATTAATGTGATTTTCATTCTAAGTATCCTCATTAAATTTTATTTTTTATGGAAATAGGGGTCCAGGTGGATTCTTAATCATTTTTAGGTGCGCCGAAAATTTTCTATATTTTTGATTAATTTTGTTAAACGTTCTTTAGGTTGTAGATAAAAAATTTTTTTTTTTAATATTATGTATGATAAATAAACCATGTGAAAGTCTCCCAAATACATATCTATTGAATCCTACGAGTAGTTTTTAGTTTACTTAAGATGATGTGTATATTTTTCAAATGAATGTTTAATCTGCCATTTGTTTTTATTTCACGCTTTTATTTAGCTTTCTGTCAGGGACAAATCTTGTTTGGCTTCGCTTGCGTCAGAGATACTGATAAATCTTCTCCAATATTTGACCCACTCCTTGATCAACAATCACTCTGAAATTTGATAGTATTCTGACAATACAATATTCATTCATTAGTTTTACAAAATTAGTACATTTATTCCAACTCTAATTGTAATAAATAAAACGATGCAGGGACCCCGACCTAATAGGATAAGGGGTGGAAGAAGAAGAAGAATATATTTATTAAAAAAAAACTATACTGCTCGTTTTATGGGGCTCTTTTTCTCAAAACCCAACGATTGCTTGAATGAAATAATCTTTTCATTCACATCAGTATTTAAAACTCTCTCATCATAATTCTATTCGATTAGTTATACTTAGTTATGTTTAAGACATACCACAAATTATTAATATCGACCCCACTCTTTTGATGTCATTGACATACGCATATACTGCGGTCCCTCTTAGTACTGTGGCTGTAAAAAAATATTTTTTCGTTTTTACTAATTTTTTATTTTAAATATAATATTATTTTTTCAATTTGTTCACATCATCAATCAAATTGATCTACACGTTGGTGCTTAACTATAGAACATAATATATACATAAATGACATCTAAAAATTATTACGAATATTTTTACGTTTATAGCGTTCAAATTTTGTTTTTGAAGTTAATAATATATTTACAATCGATTTAAATTAGGGCCATATTTCAAGGTAGGGGGTGAAGCATGCCGCCGTTAGGGATGGAATCCAGTGGGCCACTGGTTCACATGGTGTTGTTAATGTAAATATTGTCTCCGGTCCTTTTGGACGATTAACGTGTTAAGTGTGAACTTAGGAAGTATATTTCGGTCCCTTTTGCTTGTAGAACATAGAAATAACTTGTCAGCCCGAAGGGCAACCCGCCCTTCGTAACTTACACAAGTCGTTACGAGCAGTTTTTGTGCAAGTACCGGCTGTTCAGGAAGAATGCATATTTTTTTTTTACAAAAATAGAGGTGCGAACACCGAATACGCGCCTCATCAATATCCCTACTACTTTCAAATTAAGCCAAACGCTTGTGCTTGGAAATAGGGCTAACTTTCTGGTGTTCTGGAATGGGGCTCGAACTAGCCACCACTGGGTCACCAAGCGAGAGGCGTGTCGTAACCTCTGCACAATAAGCTACTCATTATAACATAACAACTTTGCTACCAAATTCAGAGATGTGTTAGTACAATATCGTATTTTGGATAGAAATAAGTTCTGAATCAGCCAGACAATATCGTATTTTGGATAGAAGAGGTAAGTTGTGAATTATTAGATGATACAGATAAATAAACGCGTGGATTAGAGTACAGACCAAGGAGCATGCAGTGAAAATATTGAAGGATGACTTTTACGTAGCCATATATTTTGAAAAAAATCTCAATAAAACGTATACCTCGTAATATTCCCATCACAATACTTATGATATTATTAATATTTTAGTACGAGTATTTCATAATTTTTTATCCGATTAATATTTAATTTATTTCTTCCAAAATATATGTTTACGTAGAAGTCATGCTTCAACGTTCACATTCACACTGCACGCGCCTGGGTGAAGGATGTCATTGTCAATGCTGAAAAGCGTATTCGACTAATTTGAAGGTGTAGAGATAACCAGTGGAAAAATAATATTCAACAATGATAGTCATTAAACCAAAATCGACCTAGATGACGCCTATGGTCTTTATGGAAACATGAAATTTTCTTATATCTTAGTGGGTGCTACAATATATCGGTTTTACTGGTACACAAACGCACATATGATATGTTTTGGCCAAATGTTGCTGGCATTTCCGTCGATTTTTACGATGACAAGATTATTCTCAATATTTGATATTAATTGAATATCTAATTACCATTTTTGTGTTCATATATTTAAATTTAAAAAAAATATATACTATTTTTTGATAGAATTGTTAAGAATATCATTTGTTTTTATGTTAGTCTTTTCTTTTGGTTGACTCCTATTACTGTTTTCATGACAAATATAAAGCAGGTGCACACAGGACGATTGAACATATAGACAACTGTACAGTTTGCTTATTATTCTACTACCGTGATTTTGTTTCGGGACGTAACTTGAGATAACGTACCTAATCTAACTTAAAATTTGCTTAAAATAACGTATAATGTGTGAGATAATGTACATAATCTAACTTAAAATATATTATGTACTATCTATCAGAGTCAGTAACGACTTGCTGATGATCAGATGCTAAAAAAATACAAAGGTATTATATTGTTAGTAGATAAGTATTTAAATTTTAGAGCTTTCACGATCAGTCCACTCTTTGTGAACACGCTGTAGCTGTCTTCCCGTAAATATGTTAACGGGGTGAGAAAGCCCAATAAAGCGTGTCTCTGGCTAGCCCACCCTGGAATGGATTCTGGAATCAGAAGGTCAACAGGCCACGAACACTCGCATTCTCAACAACAATGGAGTTCTTCAGAATGTTGAGTGATTCTGCTTTCCACTGTGATTCCGATTCCCGAACCTTGTCGAAAAAAAGTACCTACCGATATTGTTAATTTGTGGATATTGATGTATCAAGTTTTTTTCACGCCAGTTTTGGTCTATTGGTTGTTTATTATTTCACAAAATGACATATTTCTACTCGAAAGGATGGACCCGTATTACTTAAATTACCAAACGTAACATATGTTTGAAAATAATAGTTTTTTGTTCTCCTAATAAGTAACATTTGCAATATACCTATATCATTTTATATACCAACAGCGATATGTTTTATTTCAATACCTTGACCAATCTTATTTGTATTTTTAAATGCAGTGGAACCTCGGTTTTCGAATTTAATCCGTTCTAGAAGGCTGTTTGAAAACCGAATCAACTTTTATTCCAATTTGTAAATTAACTTTCATTGGATTAATCCGTTTCAGACCCTCCAAAATACACCTCATCACCAAAATAAACTTTATTTATGTGGGCGCTGTAAAAATGGCTACAACGGCTACGACTGTTACAAAAATATTTCTTCTTCTTTCTTTAGTGGCGTTATTGGACTCAAAAGTTCACTGCAGAGCGTCATCCATCCCTTGCCATCGACTTTGTTGTCGAACACGATGGGCTCTTGCGGTTCCGCTTTATTATAATTCGCCCAGCTACGTCTCGCTCTTGATCTCGCTGTCCTGTGTGAGAGAGTTTTTTGCATGCCACAAGATCCTATCGCTACAAATCCCGCCTACTGTTTTCGAAGACTTTTTTTCTAGCATATAGGTACATATGTACAGTCATACGTACACTAATATTTATTTTGTATATCATAAAAATATGTGATGTCATATTTATTTTATTCCGTAATAATTAATTTGCTGTATTCTTGGCTACATCTAGAAATGTGAACAATATATCTCGAAATTCACACCAGGTACGATTTGTTATAGTAGGTTTTTTCTATTCTAAAATATGCTGAATATGCCTCAAAATAATTATTACGTTCACATCTAAAGATCAGAATAAAGAATTGTTTTCGCAATGAATGTTAGTTAACTCATTGAAATATCAGTTGTAATAGGGAAATTCACTTTTTTTAATAGAATAATCTTTTTTCTTTAGTCTAGAAAGTATGTCTACGATTTTTTTTTGTATAGGTAGGTCTATATTAGGAGTATAAAAATAATTTTGAAATTATACATTTTAAATTTCAGCCAAAACACGTCATTTCACTAGCACGAGTACCTACGTGCGTTACAATTGTATGGTACCCACTACACAGATATACAAACACTACGGCACAATACCGTCATGACCAATCATTAGCGTTTTTATAAAGTCGTATTTTTAAAGATTTTTATAATAAAAATTATGAATGAAAACATTACCCCACATTATCCATACTAATTCACATAATATAATTCATTTTTACGAATCTATTTCGTTAATTTTTATCGGTATTTGTTATATGTGTAATTTCCCTATTAATTATTCTCGTGTCTTCTTACATGTCAGTAGGCGTACTGCACGATCATCGAATGTATGCTTTTTAAGCCATATGGGAACTTTCACATTTTCTTTATAAACGCCACATTTAGTAGAATAAAGAAAACATAAGTATTCAATTTTGCTGAACTGGTCTATTCACTGTGGCGGTACAAACTCAAGGGATTGAACTTGGAGGAATATTTTATTAAAATATTCGATATTATCTTAACGGTATGTTTAATAAAAATTCCAGCTTTGTGGTAGATATCCGAACCCGAAAAAATATCTAAATTTCTAAATATTTTATTAAAATTAAACATAAATATTGCTTATTCATTTTCTACTAAATTGCTTACACGATTAATTTTTATTAAAGTCGATTGGAATTCTTCTGTGATGAATCTCCCTTTAAATTAAGGAAATTTCTTCAAACATTCCTCAGGCATGAAGTTGTCGGTTATTTGTATTTCTTGGAATTTTTCTTCACGAAAACCGATGAATTTCAAGAATTTCTTTCGAATTAAGTAACTTTCTGGAGAATAGGTTCCATCGGTTGAATTTGTGGATACGTTTTGATATTTATTGACTCCCTGTATAGATTATCTTTTCCTTTCTAACTATCTCTAACCAGGAAGGATACTACTTTGTGACGTCATTATTATATTAAATCAAATCATTTAGTGATACTATATCTCACACTTCTGTCGATATTGTGTTGAAACAATTTTCGTTTCGACGAAAATTCCAAAATTACACATATTATAAAATAATTCGTCATTTACGAAAGTCATAATTCTTGTTCCCATACACCCGTGTCTACATATTTCAAATAATTACATGAGCTTCTCTCGGTTACGAGTATCACATTTCCATCGTAACCGCGGTAATAGCTTTCTTTCTACTGCCGACCTGTTTGACATCTTTATTGTGGTAAACCAAGCATTGATACATTAACGCTACATGCCTCCAATCTCCATAGCCGCCACTTGTTTCTTCCGAATTCTTGCACAACTGTTTGATTCAAAATATTTTGGATGCCGACTATTTCAATCGGCTTCTTACCCTTTTAACACTGGCGATGTGTTTTCAATGCTAGACACTTCCTCATTAAGGGCAATCATTCGACTCAATTATGATGGTGTTTTCTCTAACCAACCATTTCAATAACTCGGATTCCTGCTGTGAATTGGTTATGCTTACCTACCCGAAATTCAGTATGTGTGTGTTCTACGCGGGCCTATTCTATTTTACAAAAGACTGACGCTCTGTATCGTCTATTTTTTCATTCAAAATGCTTCGGAATTCCTTCCACCATCGAACGACCATCGAAAGTGAAAATTTACACATATCCTACAACTTAAGCCAGTTTATCCTGTCCAGAAACATTTTGTCAAAAGAGTAGACTGGAACACAAAAATGTATTCTACATTTAAACCTTCTTTGAGTCTTTTGGTTGAGGTGGTGGTTTTTCTCACACTGCAATACATTTTACGATATCATTGGAGATGGACGATAGCGGTGAATTGTTTGTTCTGGTGTGTAGTGACTGGTTCCTGGAAACTGTCGTTTTCAATAAAACACCGACTGTTTGGTTTTCGATCGGTCCTCATAAAATGGTTTTCTTATGAGTGGATCAAAGAAACATCGAAGCGTCTGTTGTGTAAAGCTACTGAACGATCTTTCAATGTATTGACAAAGGCTAGCGTAGGCATTTACATTTCTTACAAAGTCGCCTGATTTTTTTCTTCACATCTGAAGTTGAGCGTCACCGGATTCCGATCCATGCATACATTAATCGGATGGTTTCGAATCGCCCAACGTTTAGGCGAACTGAATTATTGTTTGTTCTTTATTTAGCTACACGCAATGGTCAGGGCTATTGTATGCATAATAAAGTCGTTGAAATTTTATCCCTCGACACAAACAACCAATTCTTAACACATAATCTGTAGAATCTAAACAATGGCTGAAGATTTTGCTATGCTCTTAATACCTAAAGATAAATACTATATATTTTTTCTCGGTTCTTTTAAGGCGTCATGAAAATTCATTCCGGACGTGTATATGTAATGTCAATTTATATATTTTATTTCCTTATTCTAACTGTACGAACGTCATAGTATTTATGTTATTTATAATTATTATTAAATTCTTTGAATTTTTTTTTGCTGCAAACATTGGAAATTACAAATTAATTAAAATAATTCAAGTAGATTGGTTTAGCACTGTTATGGTAATATTACTGGGTCGGGTCAAACGAGTAGTTTGTTAGATTAGGGACAACTTACTGCCAAACAAGATAATGCATGAAACACAACAGGAGGACACATCGTATCGAGCCTCTACCACCTGATTTTTCTGTTATTTTTTTGTACACCTTATATATACATATGTTACTTGTACACCTTCACTTGCTACTGGAGCTTATCTCCAGTAAGAAATAAACATTCATACGAACACGCAACACTCATTCAATCCACTACTATGCCATTCCCTAAACATCTAATAATTATTTCATCAAAAGTGTCCAAATGTTAAATCAAAGCCAATATTTCCGTAGTAATAATGAAAATATTGACATTTGGCAGATGTTTTGAAACATCTCATAGAAACTTGACGTACATAAATGAGTTGTTATTTCATCGATATTTTTATTTTGAGAATAGATTCTTTCATATTCAAAATGTTCTTACTTTGTATTCTAATGTCATTTTAGAACAATCTATTGGGGTCATTTAATGACCTGTTGACGGCCTGTTTGTTGAAAAATAAAAATATCAAAAAAACAAAAAACTTTAAGAATAAACGAGTAGCTTGTTGGTCTTGTGGTTAGAACTCTCGCCTCGTGATCCAAAGGTCGCAGATTCGAATCTCACTCCAGACAAGCAAGTTAGTCCTATTTTCATAGCACAAGCGTTTAGCTTAATTTGAAAATAGTAAGAATATTGATGTGACACGAATTCCGTGTTCGCATCTCTATTTTTTAAAAGAAAATAAAAAATAAAAAAAAAGTAATGCTGCCGCGCATTTTGTACTCTCGATTTTCGAGAAACTTCCGACTTATTCCCATGTATTCCAGACACCGCTAGTACTTTCCAATTTACTGTAAAACGTAAAATTATTTCCGTAATATTGTTGTAATACATATTTTTGTTGGTCACTCGGTTTAAAAACGCCTGCATTGTATTATATGAATCAGATTAGCATCTTGTAGATCACTAACGAACCCCCGCGCTGCCTCCGCTAGGCCCCGGGTCAGCGCGGGGTCGTTATGTAAATGAACCGAACTCCGAACCGAACCGAATTTGATTGCTCCTAGCCGCGTGTAACGCGATCTGGAAACACGCCTCACGAAAGTAAGAGTGAGAACATAAACCACACTAAATCCAAAAAACGCACCGATTCGGCTTTTCAATAGCAGCAATAAAAACTTTTTAATTCTTTTAGTACATCGCCTAAACCAGTTTTTCAGGATAAATAATATATCATTAAGGGTTTACACTACAGAATAAAATTTAGTTAGAAATTGGGCGATTTTTTACAAAGAGGTGATTATTTTTTTGATGGCCCTTGTTAAGGTACATTATTACAGTATTGTTGTAATGTAAATTAAAAAATAATATATATAACAACATGTTTTTTTTTTTAATTGCCCCCCATTTCACGAAAACCTTTTTTTTTAATCTACATTGTAGAATAGGCGATATAAAAAATATTTTTCGAATTTATCTCGAATGTGAGAAAATTAACCATTTTATTGTAGTCACATGCTGTCTTCCATTCTATTGATCTTCAATATTTGTATTAAATGGAAATTATTGTATGTTTGTATTGGTCTCGTCTTTAAATAATAAAAAATTCTCAAACGCCTCGTGTAATACGGGAAAAATGAAAGATCTTTCTTACTTGGGTAGAAAGTACCAAGCGATAGTGAATAATGATTATCATATGTCATATCAATGATGTCCCGTTGTCGACATTTGCATTAAACTTTTCTACATTATCGAATCTTCACCTGTCTATGTTGAAGTTGGGCGCCAGCTGCTTTAGAGATTTTTAATGACCTAGCCTCGTTTTGCGAAGTTCAAATTGTTTGGTGTTAACGCTCTGTGATTTGAATGTTGGGTTCGACCCAGAAAGCGCTGGAGTGTTCTCACAAATTTATTGCTTTTTGGAATAATTTAGTAGTTCATCACACGTGGGGAATTTACGTAATACGTGACACTTGACAGCTATCTCAAGCCAGGAGTAGGCAAGGACTTCTGTCCTGATACGCAACTCTCGCCTCATCTGCATTTGTACATCTTATAGCTCGTTGACTTCTATTGATGTTCTACATACTACAGTAGACAGCAGGTAGTTAAGTGGTCCACCACAGTATTCAATTTTTCCTAATTTATTTTATAATGAACGATTCTGTGGCAATATTGAATATTGTATCTTCGTCTTTTATAACTGAGCATTTTTTCTAATAATTTTCTCAATTAATTTTCGTTTTTTAATTTTAATTAATCAATTAATTCACACGCACAATAGTACATGTCCGAGCCACATCACAAATGAGGTGGCTTGGATATGTGCTAAGAATGCCAGAGGGATGAATACCAAGAAGAATTCTCTTGACAACCCCGGAATGAAGACAGCCGCTGGGTCGTCCCAGATTAAGCGGGAGAAGCAACAAAAAAATGGATATAAAAATATAAATACCTAGACCGGTTGACTCATGCAGAAGCAGCACAAGACGGGAATATGGAAGCATCTTGTCGAGTCTTTGGGTCCCCGACTCTGAGATGATGAATTCACATTTTTAGTTGTTTTTTATTACATATTTTTTAAACATAAATATACATTTATAATTTTTTCGTTAAGTATGTACCTACCTGCATGCAGAAAACCTTTGAAAGTCGCTACAAAGTTTCGTATCCTGATTTGTAACACACAAAAACAGCCACCCACTGGACTTGTACGATCTCCCACATAAATCATGATACAGATCTTTTGAAAAAATCACACAACGCTGAATAGGAATTCGAAATATTATAATGATCAATAGACCACGTGAACCAGAGGTCAAACTCCTCGCACCAAGGTTGCCGCGGCCGGGTGTCTATGTGTAAATTAGCGAATGCAACAATGATGCTCTGCCGATAAATCAATTGTTTTTTGCCCGCCAGAGATGTTAAGACAATTCCGATGGTATAATATGTTCGGCCGGAGCATAGAAGTTAATTAAATTCCCGAATGTTCCGAGTTCTGCTAACGGGGATCGCATTGTCCGCGGTCCAGACACGACGCAACACAGCTCGCCGGCGCAGAAAACAATGGCGGATTTTTTCCCCTTCCTCAGGTCGATTCTTAAAGATTTTAGCTAATATAATTTAAAAAAATTATTTTGCCTTTTCAGCGTGTTGCATTAACACTTCGTTTGAGGAGATCAGAAGCCAAACCAAGGCTATCCAATTGACGAAATTGAAATAAATTGATTGGCAATGAATTTTTGGAATAAGTAGATAAGTTGTGTATTTGGGAAGTATGTTCGATAGAAGAGGTAAGGCTGAGAAGGTATCGAGATAAATCGAGGTGCTTTGGATGCAATCATTTCTATTAGGAACATGTCAACTTGTCAACCGAGGCAAAACTAACGCTACACACTTGATTTTTTTTATTTATAATTACATACAGTTAATTACAGATTGTTCCATTTTCTATGCAAGTTATGATGTGAAGTGAGTACCTATATGGTGGTGATCTTCTGTGTGTTGCTTTCAATGCTATCATTTAATACATCGACATGATCGCTCAATTCATTTAAGTGTTGCACACTACGTGTTATATTGTGCCTATTCCGTTCTGAGAATAATTATAGTACAAACGGCATAATTCTCTAACAAATTCGGGGCGTCAATTATATCTGTAATATTTATTATATTCTGGTACCATGGCTGATGTATGTAAATGAAGCCTTTAGCTAGCAGAAGAGGAAGGAAAGTAAACTAAATGCAGTGGAAATGAGATCGAATGAAAGAGAGGAAATGGAAATGAGAGAGAAATGAGAGATGGAAAAGTATATGTGACAAATCCGTTTATGATAAAGTGAAGCATTAAAAAAATAAAAATCTGATCTATGCATAGTGAAAAAATTTAAAGAAGGTTCGCTCAGATGGTTCGGGAAATTACGCAATACGTGATGAAGGCGCTAGATTGAGAGGGCTGTCGCGAAAGATTTTGCATCAGCAGGTTGACCACATACTGGAATATGTTCCCGTTAGGAGCCTCAACAATGTATGAAAGTGGATGAGTCGAGAGGTGTGTCTTCAGGACCGAATAGTGTGGCGCTCCATCCTCTGTCCGAACCCGCGGGGAAATAGCGTGAAAGCAAGTTAGTTACTTAGAGATTAACATATTTATAGCCAGAGAGGAGATTTTAAAATTAAGAAGCTTTTGATAAAATTGTAACAATACAAATACCAATTATAAAACTCCCACTATTACCTATCAGGTAATCACTTACAAAGATGTCACTCTCTTTTTTCGTCTTTTGGGTAGTAGCGGTTGTTTTTGAACCACTTTTTTGGATCGTTTTCACATTCATATTTTGATAACAATTTAAAGCTTTTGTACATGATCGTCAAGAGCACCTCAAAAATTGCACTCCTGTCACTTCATCTTCAAGTTTGTGTTTACTGGGGTATTATGCCGTGTTGTTACGACCTTTCGGGCCGACGTTTCGGATCCCATTGCAGGGTCCATCATCAGGGCTGATGTGTGAACACATCAGCCCTGATGATGGACCCTGCAACGTCGGCCCGAAAGGTCGTAACAACACGGCATAATACCCCAGTAAACACAAACTTGAAGATTCTGAGTGGCCGTGAAAACCTAAGAACCTGTCACTTCACTTTAATTTTTAAAATCAAGGGCTATGCTGTCCAATCAATTCAATTAATAGTACAAAAAAAGTAGAAAGCAAAAAAATGCGCTCTTTTTTATAATAAAATGAATTTTTTATTTTATAACTATTAATACTTAATCTGAATTCTTAATGGTCAATTTAGAAAAAAAAATTGTCGTATTAAAAACACATAAATCCAAAACTCGTCATTTTTGCATGGATTTAAAAAAAATTGAAATCATCAAACCTAATAATTTCGTTGTCTCTCTGTCTGTCTTACTAACTTCGTGTAACGTCCGTAATTTCGTTCGAATTCACGACAAAAAAAAAACAAAATTAAACTGCCGAAGAATGGGCTTGAACCCCGGACCAGCAAACCCGAATCGCCGCCTCTCCGTGAAGCGTCAAAAATATACTATAAATATATACTAGGGCTTAGCAAAGACGCGAACCAATCTTTCGTCATTTTTGACGGGTTACAGCTAGTTATTAATAATTTATTAGCTGAGTTCCAATTAGTAAATAGTTTTGCACTCGCGTACCCCTCCGCATACCCTCACGCGCCCACTCCCATACAACCTCGCACGCGATGTCAACTTGTCAATATAACTGTTCATTCACTTACCCCAGTGAACAATTATAATTCGGTCTTCGTGGGTTATTTACAGGTTTTAAAAATTATTTAAATACGTCCTATGCTTGTATCATATTCTTCAAACAATGGCGGTGTGAATAAATGACCATTTAAGTGTATTTATTAAAAACTTAATTTATTTATCTCTCCAGTGTCAACTTCCTCATCCAGTCTTTCAGTCAGAGAATCCTTAAATATACTTTATTTTTGCCTGTCAATATTAATTTAAAAAGTTGCTGTGAGATGAAACTGGTTTTAGTCATATCTTATTCCTTGTCACCGACTGAAATTTTTGTTCGTTATTTTTGTGTTTCTGATGCAGGAAGTCTGTGTTTTTCGCGAAAATGAAATATGAGTTCCTTGTCGATGACCCCCGCCGTGTTTTTTTTATTTATCACAAATCATCATACGAAGATGTACAATGTCGAAATGTCAATGATACGCCTTTCGAAGCATCTCGCACCAAGAATCGGAAACTCTTGAATTTTTTTATATTGAATGTATAGAGTTGTATTCTAGATAGGTATTTATATGATATTTTGTAGGAATAATTGCAGAAGTACCAACTTCAAGGAATGTTACACAATTCGGGCAAATGGTTTTTGTTCCTTGACGCTTTGTAGTATACTTTTGTAAGTACCTACGTGTGAAAACATGTTGAATTTAACTTTGCGGATTTCTTCAAATCAGGCACGGGCGACCATTTAGGTTCAAGTTAAAAGTGTTTGCAAAAAACGCGATAATGCACCAAATACAAGCTTGTAAATGCTTATTACGTTCCCTTTCTGTGCTTATTGACCTTGTCCCTACACCCACCCGACTCTAATCTCCCTCCCACTCCTCACGTCGTCCTTTACTAGCATTTTTATCTTATGTTTAATATTCGTAATGTTACTGAAGATGATGCGTTTACATTAAAAACGTTCAAATAACGAATAGGTAAATTTAAGTGTTATCAAATATACCTACCCCTAGATGTAAAAGTCTAAAGGTCATAAAAAATGATCTCCCTTATACTAAGATTATTTTGTGTATAGACAATGGGCAACACTAGTGGCCGAGATAAAAACAGTCAGGGCGTAAGACGCTCTCCGTATTGCCAGCCACAACCGGGTGGTCTAAGAAACAGTTAAGAAATCAGAAGTGGATGTGGTGGACGTGATTTCAAAATTTCAGGCGCTCTTAATTTTTTTTTATTATATATATATATTTCTATACCCGTATAACAACTGCAAAAAAAAGAAAATGAAGAACACGAAATAAATCAAGCTATCACAAATTAAATTATTTATCTAATTTTCTTCTTGTATTCCACCAGACGTAGACAATTAAATTTTTATTTTGTTTCTCAATAGACTGCGAATTTCATGGACGGCGAGACCAACGAATATGTCAATTCTTCAGAAACTCCTTAAGAAAACGGCTTTCGACATGGAGGAAAAGAATTCTATCAAATTTGGGCATGTTGCTAGAAGAGAGGCAGGCAACCTGGAGAAATTTTGTGATTATTGGGAATTAACAAGGACAAATGAATGAACAAAGAGGGCGAGAGGCGGATTTCCAATAAATGGACAGTGAATGGGACCCGCCTCTTAGCCAAAACTGTTTTGTAAGCAAAAGCTTCCGTATCGGTCCTTTTGATTGTTCGCCTGGTTGACAATAAGACAGTGATTGGTACCCACCACTTACCCAGGACAGTTTTTTCAGCAAAAGCTCCCATTTCGGTCCTGCTCATTCCTCTCCAGGTTGACATTTTTTTTAACACTACTATGCAAGCAGTGTTAAAATGTCAATTCTTTAAATATCTTGCCGTGGGACCGCTTGTTCTCAATGTAGGCATCCATATTGGTATTGTAGTGTATTCTCACTTTGGGAATACGGAGTTAGTTTTAAGAAAGAACAGGCGGTAATAAATACTATTCTGTTTTATTGTAGAAATACATGTTGCGGACCGATGCTAGCTACTGTGACCTTATACTATCGTAGACGGGAAGAAAAAGAGGGCGCGCCCATGCGCGCACATCCTTATACCCCCTTCCCCTCCTGTGTTAGGGTGGCCAGCCTAAGAACGCCACATTGTTGATCGAATTTGATATTAATTTTGCCCGTTTTCCGGTGTCCTCAATTAAAAGTACCGCTAGTCGCAGGAGCAAGGGGGTGCATTAACGGCCGATAATAGCCGTGTCGTGTCGTCCGTGAAACTCGAGTCCTGCGTGCGGCGAAAGTTTGGGTAATTCTCGCGAAAGAGCCGGAGATGCCGCATGCTTTATGGGCGAGCCGCGGCGGCCGGATGCCCGGCGCGGAGCCGCATTAATATTGATGGCGGCAAATCCGCGCGGGAATATCCACCGACGACAACCGGCCGATGATTTGTGGCGGGCCCGCGTATTGAAATGCCGAATATAAATCTCGCGCAATCAGCTGCGGGGTGGCTTTTTGCCGCGCGCGCCTCCGGGTGTCCGCTTCCTCCTTCTGAGTGCGCGCGTCGCGGCTCTGATGTCTCGCCTTTCTAACGTTTGCAGGCTCCGCAGTTAGTTGTTTTATTTTATTCACATTTGGGGGGTTACAGCACTTTGAGGCATCGAAAATACATTCAAATTCAATATTTTTCTTTAACAAATGATTTATAGCTTTCTGATGACTATGATGAATAACAAATGACTTATACCGTATAACACAACAATTAAACATCGAAAGCATTACAAAAATCGAAACACTTAAAATCATTCACAGACTAGCAATTGGCGAAATACAAGACGAAGACATAAAATTACACAAAATACACGAAAAACACCAACACAACACTAGAATGGCTCAAAACCATCACATAACACACGCCAAAACAAAAACAGGACAATCCCGACTAATTTGCAACGGACTAAAACTATACAATGACCTGCCACAACAGACCAAACAACTGACCACTGACAAATTCAAAACAGATTTGACAAAAATATTAAAACTCGGCCAACTATAAAAGAATGACTTTGTATGTAAATTATATTATTATATTTTCTTATATTAAATCATGTATAAATGTTACCCATAAACCTCTTAGGTTTCCATTACTTTTTAAATAAAAAAATATATCTCAAAATGACGGAGGTCCGTTTTGAAATTTTAAATAGGAAGAGAAGGAAAATATGTACCTACTGTTCCGCAGAGATCCTTCTCAGTCATGTATTTTTATTGATGTGTAACATCTTTCCTCTCTCTTTCCTGCAATCTGTGGCAGTGATTTCGTGAAAAAGGGCGGAAATGCGTAACAGGAAATAAGACGCCGGGGATGCGCGCGCATTTTCATTTAACCAATGAGCGCGCGCGATGGAAAAAAAATCATCGTTTATAAAGAATTCAGTGTCCAGCAAGTGCCATCACAGCAAAGACGCACACTTCCAACAGCAAGCTCTTCTGATTTTGTATATATATTACGTGACTGGTGTCAAGCATGTGGAATATTTTCGAAACTATCCAATAAATACTACTACTTTTTTACATTAATGTAAACAATAACCACCCTTGATGATTAACATTCTAAAATTTTATTTAATTTACGTGATTATTTTTAAATATTTATTCAAAGTTTTCATACAATGTGTATAGCGGCACACTACCGCCATCTTTGAAAATAAATAAAAACATATAATTGACCAAACACATTTCTAAACAAAAGGTAGGTAGGTACCGTATTTAGATATATACGGTACCTACCTAGTGCGGTAAAATTCAATAATAAATAAATGCACATACTTTTTCTTTACTTGTATTTACTAATTAAATATATAGGTTTTAGCTTTTTTAAATTTTGATGCTAATTTCTGTCGTTGCTCAATTAATATTACTAATTGTGAGATGTCAAATGTTACACATCATATGCGACTACTGTAAGGCTCGCTCGTTTTTTATTTTATTTTTCTACGTAATCATTTGCAAATACAAACATTTTCTCACGGTCGGGATAGTCAATGACTTTGTTCTTGCGGCCGTGCCGCCTCGCAACCGGGGTGGCATGGTCCCGCATGTTAGTTGAAAAAATTTCAACTTGGGGACAATTGAGTAGGACCGATATGGAAGCTTTTTCTCTTAAAACGGTCCTGGGCAGACAATCACGTCGTCAGGGTTTGAGTAAAATGAAAAAGTTAATTATTTTTTTATTCATTGACGTAACGTCTACGATGTAGCTTATTTAAAAAGATTTTTTAGTGCAAATGAGACCAGTTTTAAAATAATTTTCTTTTTATTTTAAAAACTTGCCAGTTTTTGAGATTATTTTTGAGATATCCACCAATCTGAAAAAGGAGTTTCGCGAAAAAAGCAAAATAATAATAACATTCCTTTAAAAATTCAACTCTCACGGTAGTTTCGAATTTTTGAATAAGTTATGACTCAAATTATGCTTACGACTTCTAGCTGTAAGATAAAGCAAAAAAAAAACATTTTTGAAAGCGTCAAGATGTTTCCCCTTAATACATTGCTTTATTTGGACACTGCATATAATAAAAGTCTAGCTTTGGGACAGCTTTTCGGATTTCTGAAAAACATTGAAATCAAAGTGATAACGTAATCTGAATCAAACTGATAAATAAATATAATCAAACTGATAATGTTGCTTAACCTTTTGAATCTTAAGGTATGTTTTTCAACTATGTACTTCATTCTATAGTTAGTTAATTTTAAATTAGAAATCGTTTTTAATTACTTTGGACATGTCACAAGACGTACGGTTACAGTGAAGAGACTGATAGTACAGTACACGAGTTGAGGGAATCCTCCCCGCAGAAGATCATTTACAGATGAGCGGATTTGATGAAGTCTACATCCAGTATTCACTTCATGACGCCTTCCGGTATGCCAAAGATTGAAAAAACTTAGTGCCGGTTAGTTTTAGCTATGGTGAAGCTGCCAAAAGCGTAACACAAATTGAGGGAGACATTTAACTATTTTTTTTTTGTATTTCATCTTATCAAGCAATTGTGTCTCCCTGTTGGATGACCGAATTAAAAAAATAACGCAACACATACCCAATCCGACATACTGAAATGATTTAATTAATACCGCAACATGCCACTGCCACGACACCTGGCGACAGATTATACGCATTTCCGGATTTCACCACCGCCCTAGCAAAGATTATTATAATTGGCCCGATTTTAAATTACTTCGAAAAGTCTTGGGCAAATGTCGACCAATGTCGGCTTAACCTAATTGTTTACCGACAGATGGCAGGTATTCAAATAATTGCCGGTAATTTTGAAGATTTGAAAATATTCTTTATGAAACTGTAGTTGTTTTTTTTTATTATTAAATTGCCCTTCTTGAAATGACTATTGGTGAATGTCTAAAAACAGATAATAAATAATATCGCGTTGAAATTTTAAAAAATTTACAAATAAAGACATTTTCTTATATTTAATAGGAACGTTACTTTGGTGTTTTTTCTTACTGGTAATAAAGACTGTGCAGCATATTGGGTTCTTGCTTTCCTAGCGTATTAAATCAGTATAGATATGCTTTCAGTTTTTAAAGTTCTGAGCCGAATATTTTAATAATATAAGCATTTAATAAAATGGAAAGAGCAAATATATTCCACAGTCACTAGGATGAGAAAACCCATATACCTATTCATAAGGTTACGAAATTTCTTATCAATAAACATGCTTAAGGTGGTATACTTTGCGTTTGCCCAGTCCACACTACAGTATGGTATAATTGGCTGGAGTGGAAACCTTTAAGTCTAATATTACCAGTGGAAATAGTTCAGAGAGTAATTATCAAAGTGATTTTGAGGAAACCCTCAATATTCCCAGCAAGGGAACTTTTCAACATTTTTAACGTCCCAAATATTAATCAAATCTATAAAAAAATTGCGATACTTCAAATTCACAAAATGTATAACAATAATATAACATTTGGATGTTTTAGTAATAGACCGAGATCAGCTGGAAATATTTTGATACCTAAATGTAATACTAGCACAGCCCAACACCATTTCTCCTATCAAGGAGTATCATTCTTTAATGCTCTTCCCAATGAAATGAAGACGGATAAAAATTATAGAAAATTCTAAACTAAACTGAAAAATCTTCTACAAAAAACCATCACAATAACGCAATGAAAAAATCTTATCAACAATCTATACATACATACTTTTAAATGTTATTACAATGCCTTCTTAATTATTAATTTTTATAACTTAATTTAATGTTTCCTTGTGTATATATTTTTATATATTTTTGTATTCTTGTATTGTTTATATCTTACTTATTTAATCTGACGATTTCATTAATAATAGTATATACATATATGACAATGCCCCCTCTTTTAAACACGAGAATAAATTCTCATTTAAAAGTGGGTAAGCGTGTAATATAAATGTGTATTAATTATATAATATAGAATACACTCTTTAAGTTTGTACATTTACCAAATAATAAAATTATAAACAATCGAGTTTAGTATGTCTGGCAATGCAATATAATGCTGAGAAATCCTTAGTAATACCATATTTTTTGGCAAACTTTGGAAACTTTTTTTTTGAAATCGGTTTTCCGGAAAACTAACAAAAATGTGATATAAGGCATATTTTGAATATGTTGAAAAATAAAATATCTCGGGATAGGGATGGTAATAGTAATGATGTATGTGTGTGTGTGTGTGTTTTAATGTGATGCAATACAAGTAAGCGACAAACAGTCGTAATATATTTAACCTATTTTTAATAATTAATACTGTGACGAGATGGTGAATTGGAAGGAATTACGCATTATCAAAATCTCTCGAAGACTCAACAACGCCCTGGAATTGACCACGATACTCGCGTAAACACTGGAAAAGTCTTGAGGCATCGCGAATTGTATAAAAGGCGAAGAAAATGCCGCGCGGGGAGTCATTGTTGACGTTTGACAAGTGCGACATAGAAACGGTCTTTACCAGCGATAAACCATAGCGAAAACAGTGTGGCCAGCGTCTTGTAAACCGACTGACAGACATCGGACGATGTACCTTCGCGCGAAAATTAACGGAATAATTTTTGGTAAATTGATAAAAACTTAAATTGTTTTTAGTGTAGCATTTGCCTCCCGCAGCTATATCCCGAGGCAATATAATACTAGTCGACAAGTTGTGGAGAATAACCCATATAATTTGTTAGCTTTTTCCAAGGGATCCTTGAAATGAAATGTACTGTTATGGTTTTAGATTATATAAACTGCTCATCAATTTGGATTGACTTTGCAATGGGTAAATTTTTTTTTATCGGTATATATATATATATATATATATATATTTTTTTTAATTTAACTCGTTTGAAATTGAACCAATTACACTTAGAGTTGACCATCGCTTTACATCAGAGAAACGGCGGCTTGTAAAGTACGTGCCAATGATGCATAACGTGTACACTACCTTTACTGTTAATTAACCTTTGAAAAATCACACTACCTTTACTGTTAATTAACCTTTGAAAAATCACCAGCGTTACACGAATGTAAGAAAAAATTCAACGAATTAATTAAGATTGCGTTATTGGCTGCAGTTCAAAAGTTAATTAATATCACTTATCTTGACAGGTCACTCAATGGTGTTATCTCGCTTCAGTTTAAATATTTACCGCACTAAAATCTTGATACAATATTCACCATGCGTTCATTCATTTTATTAAGAGATTGCATTAATTATGTTTGTAGTAAGTAATAAATAATAATTATGTGCTTGCTTTTAATTGTTTTTTATGCGTCACATTAACGATCTGAAGATTAATTTCGTTAAAATTCTACCATATATCAAAATTAAACATTTCAATTTCCTAGGGTGTGATTTAGATTTTTTTTTGTAACTTTGCATTCGTTTTTTTTTCTTTTGTTTTGTGGAAATTTACAAATTAGTTTATGTCATTTACGTAAGAAATATGCGATTGCTTTATGGTTTGTTTAAAAAAGTGAAATAAAGAAACCGACATCTGAAATACTTTCAGCGGTTTTGAATGGTTCGTAATCTGTATAAAATAAATATACCAACATATAACAAACCTGTTGTGTAGGTACCTACCTTAATTTTACACCGAGCAGATTTGCGTAAAATTTGTAATAAATGTACACCTCCATACGAATCAAAAATATCGGTACCAAATTCACAATTTTTTTTCGTAATTTTTTTAAGTAATCAAATCATGATTTAGAGATAAGTCACGTTTTTGATAGAGAAAACGGCATAGAAATAGAGGAATTATAATTTAAATCATCTACTTAAAAATAAAAATATATTCTCCTTATTTATACCTAATTAATAACCGATTAAATCTAACGAATATCTCTTTATTTAGTATATTTTCATTTCAACCTAACCGGGCATATACTCGTCCGATTGCTAATTTATTAACTTGTTTATTTAATTTATTAATTAGTGTACGTTCGTCCTAATGAAAATATAATATATAATTTAAAAGAAACCAATCAACTTCAAATAAATCATCGTGGTTAATATAAAGTTTGTTAAAATACATCGATTTCTCTTCGGTAATAATATTCCAAAGTCAACGGAGTGTTACTGAAAATGTCCGGACAGAGTTTAAAGGTCATTAGCACAGTTTTTGTTTTTACATGAAAAAGGACGAGATCAGTTTTCAACGTAATTTTTTGTCAATCCTTTTTAACCGCGACGTTGCGCCGTGTTGCGGCGTCACCGCGCCGATATTGCCCTATTATTGAATTACCGATACCGCAAGTCTTCCGAAATCGGACACCTTCGTTGAACCGGGAAACAATTTCGCCAACGTTTGCTAATCGTGTTTTTTCCGATAATCATTACTGCAGTGTTATGCAAATTTAAATAAATGTATATTTCATTTTAAATTGGTAGTGAGATATATAAAAATAATATGCAGAAAAATAAGAAAGTTCTTGTCATGTTTAAATACGCATTGTAAACAAATAGTAAAGTAATCATTAAATTGGATGAAAAACACAAACTACTCTACGTGAATTTAATAATAATTTTATATTTTATAACTTATGTTTCGATAGTAACATAATCTCTCATCATCGTATGAAATATTAAACCGACTACTTTCAAATCTACTTTCCAATAAAAAAATTATATACTTTTTTTTTCACATACCTAGTTACCACAAACTCGGAGCCGTTTTATTAGCAGTATCTCCCATATCGGCCCTACACTTTCGCCACCCAATTCAGCATTTTTTAGTGCTACAGTGGTCGTCCTCCCCACGCCACTTAATACCTACCTAGACATTTTGAAAAAATTGATTTTTAAATTTTTGCTATTTCTTAAAGCTTGAGGTCATTAAGAATATCTGGTGAAAATTTCAAGCTAAAATCAAAAAAATAACATTATGTTATAGCTGATAATAGTGGCATCTCTTTGTTTATGTTCATATATTGCTCAATTTTCAAACGCGTTTTACTAGAAACCATGTTTTGAAAATCAGTGACCAAAATATCTCGGCTACCACTGAACCGATCAACTTGAAATTTATAGTGGTTATTCTATACATAATTATCTCGTCTTTGTCGTAGGATTTTTTTAAGTGACATAGTTTTTTTTATCGGCATAATAAACCCGAATTTTTCCTTACAAAATGCTATTTTAAATTCAAACGGCCGCCATTTTGTCAAAAATTTATGTTTTCACAAACCCCTACGTCAAAGACTAAATTATAGTATCAATTTTGATAATCTTTTTTTTTTATTCTGATGATTACAGATGAAATGGAAGTGGTCACCGCGGAGGACCTTTTTTTTCGGCAGTCGATAAAACCCAATAATTTTCGTCCAATGTTGCATATTTTTTTAAAATTTTTTTTAACATGTTCTTATAAGTATGTACCTTTATATAGGAACGATACAAAAACCGTAATTTACATAGGTTTTCTTTAAAAATATTACAATTTTTTTTTTCCCTTTTCGCGCTTCGTAGGTAGGTATTCCCCCTTAAACTAGCGTGGGGAGGCGTCCACACAAAACCGCTTCACTGTCATCTAGGTGCATGAAATATAGTTTATTGATGGAACCACTACTCTATGGTTTTCTTCGTGGATACATCCCCTCCATTCAACTTCCTTTCGTATTTCCACCATACAACATTCGCTGGCACTCCGCTGACACGTGTAGACAGTATAGGTATAACGGAATGCCGCGCACCTGCGATGTAGAGCGGCCACTGCGCACGCGCATAGCTGCACGCTCTGCACTAAAAACTAACATCTGAGCTTTCGGTATAGTCCCGTACCGCCCTTAGATTGTTCATTGTCCTGGTACCGTGTGACCGTAGGATTGCTTCACTGTTCGTAGTAATTATTTCATTACGACTATCATCTAAGTGTGAAATTTGAAAGGAAACTAATTAATACGTAAGCTTGAAGTGTCAATTTCATTTGTAATATATAATTAGGTGGATACGTGTTCTTGGTATATTTTATATAAGAAAATAGTAGTTCGAACTTTGTGAAATGTCGATTTGATCTGTATAGAATTCAAAATAAAATAATTTTTATGCATAGAACGAGGTCAGTTTTTATTTTATTGCATTATATACTAATAACTTAATATTATTATATTACTTAATTAAGATAAATTATAGAAGCGCCACAGAGACGAAGCTATTTACAAGAGAAACGTGCATGGAAGTCTTTTTATACGACGGCCCAGGGTTTACAACCTGTGTGAGTTGGATTAAGTGAACACTTTACACGATGCAAATTCACCAAATCCGTCGTAAGAACATACAAAGATTATCAAATTATTGAAAGTTTTATATATGTTCCTTATTAAATCCTTCCATATATTTAAAAGGACTATGCTAGAGACATATTTTTTTCCTTCTCGTGAAATAGTACACATAGATTTCGCGGCTGGTAATAGTACTATATTTTTAATGTGAAGTATTAAGCAATATTCTTAATAAGGAGTATTCATTTAAAAAAATTGACAATGTGTGGATGTTCTTACAATGGAATTGGTGATCACTTAAGCCGGCTCATGCCGGTTGAAACCCTTGGGCCATCGTATAAAAAGACTTCCATACACGTTTCTCATACAAATAGCTTTGACTGTGAGACTTCTAATTTACTTTAATTGAATAATAATCCCGCAATGGAGAAATCCAGTAATTGTGTTCTCATAACATACATATAAAAATATTGTTAAAAATGTTGTTACATGTATTTTAATGAAATCACATTTTTTAAAAATTTTAAATAGATGAATTACTAATAAATTAACAGATTTTTCTGCATATCTTTCTAAGTGATCCATCCTTGTTTCAATATTATTTCAATACAATAATGTGCGTGCAAATGTCCTTGGTAATCCTGTAGAATAAATAACAGCACTGGAAGTGATGCCTCGAATAATGAACAAGAGATCGTTTTTGGTCTGATTTTAGATTCATTAAAGAATCCCCGAGTCTATTGAGTATTTAACATGCAGTCTGCGCAACTTGTTGCCAAATTAATGCATCTCTAATTTGCTCGCGTGGACCATTGATGCTGCGGCGGTGGATTCTCTTGTATTGTATCTGTTTTTATTGAATAAATTAGATGTTATTTGAATCAGCGTTTTAGATGCGTTTGGACAGTACCCTTCAAGAATGAAATTTCTTACTTAATTCTAGTGTACAGGTGCTGTTAGTATTATAAATGTTGCACGTTATAAAAATTCCGCAGAAGCTAACTCCCATTTTCAATGTCTTTTTTAATTGTACCTTGAATTGCATTTGTATTATTTTATTCAGATACAATAATTTAATATGGAAAAGGGCTTAGGATATTTGATAAAAATGTACAGTGTCATAGCTAGTCAACAATACTTTACGTATCAAGATTTTGAGTCGAAAATGTTAATGTGACAATATCTTAATGTCCATGGTTATAGTTATGGAGGCATAAACTCAAACATTGCATTTTTTTTCTCAATATTTATGACTTATCTTCTGTCCAACTTTGGAATATTATTATTGGGATAACGGGCTAGTCTTCATTTTTAATGTTTTACTGTTAGAGTATCATGTACCCATTATTCTGTTGGTGTCTCTAACAAATATAAAAAAAGTAACTTAAAAGAGTAGCTTGTTGGTCTTGTGGTTAGGACACTGGCCTCGTGATCCAAAGGTCGCGGGTTCGAACCTCACTCCAGACTAGCAAGTTAGTCCCATTTTCATAGCACAAGCGTTTAGCTTAGTTTGAAAATAGTAAGAATATTGATGTGACACGTATTCCGTGTTCACATCTCTATTTTAAAAAAAAAATAAAAAAAATATATATCGAATATAAAAATTCCTTCGCTTCAAAACAAATCTAATAAAGTGATTAAAACTTTACGGAAATTTGATGTATATATATTTTGTAGTTAAAACTTTGCAGAAATTTGAAATATAATTTTTTGCAAAGTCTTTATTTTATTTGACTTGTATTACTAATGACTAATAGTACTGTATTTTTAACATTCGATAATAATAAGTATAAAAGGTCCAACGGTCAGAAATATTGATATAAGAACATTGTTGCTTGAACATTTTCGACTATAATTTAGGCAGGAATCTGCATGTAAACTATTGTGGGCTAGCTTAGCTCTGTTTGTTACACTGTGTACAAAAAGCCCTTTTATTTTTACGGGATAATATATAGCCTATGTCCACCCTGGAAGTATATTCTAAATATTAGTGAAAGAATTTTTGAAATCGGATGAGTAATTTCAGAGATTACCTCCTACACCTAAACTTAAAAACTTTACCTCTTTATAATTAGTATAGATAAAAATATAACAAACTGGATGCCATTTCTGAGTACTAAACGCAATGTAATTAATTTTATTGTCACAATTTTTTTAATTATATATTTCTAAATTACAGTATTTCTGTACACCATGTACTCATAGGTATCTTTACAGTATGCAGTTTCGGCAACAGAACAATTATGCACCGCTAGTCTTGCTTCGGAAACAATGTTACTTTCGATAACTTAACGCTAACGCTCACCAATGCTAACTTTCGTCCCTGGGGAATAATTAATTACAGTTTTTCGATTAAATTCATGAATCACCTCGCCACAAATGAGCGACCGTTCAGTCTCTCCACAGATCTTTTATGGAGGACAACCTTTTTGAGAACCATGTCACTGAACACTGAACAAACCAGAACACTGCTTTACCTTTAATTATCTTTATTTGTACACGAAATGAAGGTACTATTTGCATAAAGGTATTTATTTGCGTAAATAAATAAATCAACGTTTTTCTTCTTTATTTTACCAAATATTTAAGATTCTGGTTATTCTACTATTTACCTTTCGCTACCATCTGAGCGGTCACGCCTCGCACAACATTCATAGAATACAGGTGATTTGTCGTGCGCAAATATATACTTACATTAATATTGACAATGCCTAGATTCTACGTTAAGCCTCTATCTAAGAGCTGCTAAATGATATGACACATTTAGAATAAACGTTAACACTTTTATTGTTTTTCAAAAATGTTATTTTCTGTTTGGTGTGACTGATGGGTAATTGAAAACGAAAACATTGTATACTTGATAACAAAATTGTGTAATAAATTATTTTTAGGATCGGTAATCGTAAACATTTTAATAATATAACATATTTTTTTAGGCAATCATGATTTTATGTAAACTACGCCTACTTGTGGCAGAGTGTAGACGATGATTAATATATTTTTTAACCTATTTGCATAAAGTGTACTTTCATCTAAGTAAGTTATAGTTGTAAACTTTGCCCGTCTCAACATAGAGCTTTCTAGTGAGACAGGCATAGTAAAATTAAACCTTAGCGAATGTATATTAAATAAAGCATCGAATAAATTGAATTGAAATTTCGCCGTTTGTCTGTCGGTGACATTTTTAATTTTTCATGGCAATTCGAATAAAATACTTCATCTGGCATCTGGTCTCTTGACTGGATACGCAAAAATATTGCTCCCTATACGTTCTATTTTTCAAATGAATTAACTGAGCCTTTCGTTTCCAACCTAGGTTGGTACCTGATATGCAAGTGTTCATTAATATTTTTTTTTGTTCATTAATAATTTTATTCGATCCCGAAAATTGGTTCTTAATTAGTATTTTTGTAAATTAAAAAAGAAATTGGGTTTTATTAACGGGCTTTTACCTAGTTAATTATAATACCTGGAGTGAAAACTTCAGCCATATGTGTTTATAATTTTCGCACTAGGTCCATCTTTCAGCAAGAGGGCAAATAACGATTGGTAAGTGTCAGATACTTTCTCCACTTCAAGCTCTAAGATTCGTATCCGTGGTCGATACTGCATGGCCCGGTTAATGTTTTCCAATCTGACGTAAGATTTAAAATCATCCGACGTTTCTCGGCGAAATATTCAATAACTGCAATAACGGCTTTGTGGTAACATTATTTATATAGTTAACTATAAAATACTTCACATTATTTATATGATTAACAATAAAACACTAACATAAACAGCTTTAGTGTTTTCTCGTTAATTAAATTAATACATAATTATTCGCTGTTTTACTAATACTGTTTATATTACTATACTTAGTGGTTGATACTCGCTGAAATAATTGTTGATTTAGTTAATATATTGAAACGGGGTGGTTTGTTTCAAGATATGAGTGCAAGTGACAAAGGCGTGGAAATACATACGTAGTAAAAATAAACAGTAGAAATATACAAGAACACGCAGAATTATAGAAGAAAATTATCACAGGCACTTAGGTCTCTGTTGTAGTCATAAAACAATTTTTAAGTAGTATTCTTGAGCCCACTTGGCAGATTTAACGGAGGTTCTTGCCGGAAAAGGCTCGACGGCAAGAGCGATGATGGAGAGATATCTCAGAAATAAAAACTCGACGAGACTCGAGCTTCACATAAGCTCGACTTGATACGACCCGGCAGGAGAACACTCCACTGCGGCCACGATATCGCTTCCTAGGTTCGCCAGGAATCCCTCCCGGTCACCTCCTAGCAAGGCGAGGACTGTTGGAGCCTTGCGAACAGTGTATGCTGGCTGGGAGTAAAAGCGCACTGCTTTTAATATCTGTTCGGCGGCGGTGGGGATAGATTAGCGAACAACCGTTTATTTTCTGTTGCTAGGCGGAGCTCCCGGTAGCCAAATTCACTGGAAATATGCACCTTTGGAAATTTTATAGTGCGGCCGGGTTTAATGGCTTCTGAGAAATAGACACAGGTACGGGATTTTCTTTTACATCCCCTAGGTGCACGTATCAATATTAATTTGAAAATAAACTATATTGGAGCGTTTTAATAATTGTACCGTTTTTGTGTTGAATTCAAGTAATAAATTTCAGAAAAGTAATCAAGTGCGGATCTGGATTTTCTCATATTTTGTAATTTGTTTGTCGGTTCCGAATGAGATGAAAACAATTTGCCCAATTTCGGAAAACAAGTGTTTCGCCGTTCCAGTAACGATGAATGGAAAAGGAATTGTTCGATTTTTGAAGCAAGGACGGGTTGTCACCGGCCCAAATGTTGGAGAGTCCCGTTTTGTTTCATTCGTTGCTTGGTCTTCCTCGATTGCTTTCTGATTGATATTGCAATTTCAATATAATTTCACATTTTTTTTATTCATTTCATTCAAGTGTAGGTAAAATCCACAAACAGGAAATTTGACGCGGTGTTCTGCATTTTGATTTGGATAAGTTAAATATTGTAGGGTTTATTCTAATATAGAGAGTCTCGTAGCAAGCAGTAAACAATTTTGGGGGAGTCCACTTTATTGAATTTTTAACGAAATGTTAAGTGAAATGTTAACAGTTAAAGAGATAAGCAACATAGAAGTTGGCAATTCTTCTGACTTGCAGAACCAGTGATTTTTTTTTGCATGATATTAATCATTTTATTTGACTAGTATCAAAGTAAATGATTTTTAATATTCGATATAAGTTACTTTCGTGATACTCCAATGTTTTACAGAAGGTAAATCATAAATATTGAAAATGAATGCAATCTTGATGTCGCCTGTCTCATGTCGATATTTCTGACTTATCTTCTGCTTAATTAAAATCTATATCGAATATTATGAATTCATCAGCATAAATACAAGTCAATAAAGTTATTCATTCGTTTCAGAAATTATAACTTGCAGTTTTTCTGCAGTGCTTTAATTATTTTATTTGAATTTTTAATTGGAAATTGGTGTGAAAGTAAATTATTTACATAGTGTAATCGGTAACTCGTTTCTTCGGCATGATAATGTCCTGGTTCGAATGCCGGTGGTGACTATATATTTCATAGATAGATTTTTGTCTCTGTTTAATATAAGTACCTGCATTATGTAATATGTTTAAATTTATAAAATGTGCATGCGAATGTACGAGTTCACATCGTCGACTTGTGATATTCTCATTCATCTTGCATTACTTTTATATATTCATTCATTTATCGTTTTCGGTTTTGTATAATTTTCTTGCAGCGACGATTCTTCTGCTTAGTAATATTTTGTGACGTTTGTTTCACCGCCAGTATTCTCGACGACTTTATTTATTTAATTAATATTACCCATTATATCTTTAGATTAAACTCTTGCGAGAATAAAACGAGCTGCCATAACATATTTTTTTAAACCTACCGACGGTAATGACTAAACATTTAAAATAGTTGTGGGTGTATTTAGTACTACTCGTGAAGAGGTGTAGAGTTTAATAGCTTGCTATAAAGGTCTCTTCTATTAGGGTAATTACTTTAACATCCACATTCACACATCGGATGAAATGGTAACCATTTGAAATGGATTTAAAAAAATTGAATCCTTGAATGCTGTGAAGTGAAAAACATTTAAAATTATTATTATGTACGTGTTACGAAACGTGTGTTGTCCGGTAATTATGGACCTAACGACGCTACAAAATGGTCAATAGCAAACTGAATATAACCCCTCAATGCACCCACAAATACACTTAAACATCCCTCTCAATGGGACCTCTAAGTCTATTTTACATTGTTTATTATACCAATCAATGCAGTTTCTCCTCTATCTAGAAAGATTAATTACTACAACGAGATAACAACCAGTACATGTAACCACGATAAATTCGTTATTTATTTATTTGGTCATCCAATACAAAGACAAATACATGGTAAGAAAATAATACAAATAGTAGTTATATGTCTCCCACAATTACAGGACAACACAGATAAAACACAATGATAATAAGGAGTAACAGTAAACAGTGATACTAAGTAATACGTATAATGTATACTAGCGGCAACCCGTAAAAAATTAAGGAATATTGGTTCGCGTCTTTACTAAGCCCTAGTATATATATATATATGTATATATGATATATTTTTGGCGGTCCACGAAGAGGCGACCTTAGCAACATGCGTGAAGCGGCCGGTCCGGGTTTAGTGGCCCGGAGTTCAAGCCCCATCTCCGACCGTTTTATTTTATTGTTTTTTTTGCCGTGAATTCAAACGAAATTACGGACGTTACATGAAGTTACGGGATAGACAGACGGACAGACGGACGGGCGGATGGACAGACAACGAAATTATATGTTTGATAATGCACATGGTTAGGGAGAGCGACCTGTTTCCAGTATGTGCATCACTCGACAGAGTATTGGACAGATTCGGTTTCAAAGCGAAGTTTTAATTTACAACAGTTGTTTAAACCTGTAATACTTATATACTCATATATATTCGTATTTACCATAAATCAATTTTTTATTACTTCCTTTCTTTTAACTTATTTACTTACTTATCTTACTTAATCTTACATTAATTTATAATTACATATCATGTATCACTTGTAAAAAACATGCAATACTCGGTAATGACCAACTTTATAATCTTCATTATAAAATAAAAATTATTGTCAAATATTGAAGGCAACCATGCCGTAAAACTGTGCAGTTTGGCATATGTTTTATGTAATGAATATAAAAAAAAATATATAAAAAATATATAAAAAAAACGCGTAGCGTCTGCTTGACGTAAAAACTTTGGATCGATTTTTAACCCTTTTCTCGTGATCCAATCGATCTGAAACTTTGCAAGCAGACTCGTGGCGACGATCAAAAAGATCTATCAAATTTTCGTTAAAATTTTTTTATTATAGTATAATTTTGGATTTTTCAATTTTTTAAAGGATTTTTCATACAACTCAAGTTGTATGGAGATTCCGACGCATTTGGTAGACACGGAACCTGATTATAATATAATTTTGGATTTTTGGAAATCGTTTTTACTCCCTTTCGTAGCGTCGCCCGATCGAAGCCCAACGCGTAGGTTAAGCGCCAAACCAGTTTTCACTAGTAAATGAGAAAGGTAGCATAATAAAAACTTTTATGGGTTAGTTTTTTTATTTTATTAAAGACACTTAACAGAATAATGGGTACATGATACACACAGAATAATAAGTTATTAATTAAGACTCTGCCCATTACCCCAATTACAAGTGTCTTCGACCTGCTCTAGCTCTAGCATAAACATGCTTATTTTAGAATATTAATTCAATCTGAACATGCAAAAAGATGTAGCTAAATATTTTTTTATGGTATTGCATTTGTATATTTTAGAGTATTTATAATGTGATGTGAGCATTTAAAAATATGAAACTAAATAATTGGTTAATGTGTTCTACGAGTTTAGGTTATCGTCAAGAAATTGAATGTTGTCTGGGAGTGACGTTTTGTATGATGATAGGGTGTCTGCAAAAATATTAACATCGACGTTATGGTCAGCACAATATGTATTGTAAGTTCGACACATTGTTGTGACGGGAGAAAAATAACCAACGCTATTCGAGTCCTGGCTTATTCTCAAGAATTCCGGGTTTCTTGTCATATAAAGAAAGAGAATCAATAGATTCACTGAGAATCTTGTGTAGCACAACGAGATCGGATATTTTCCGCAGGGACTCAAGTTTGTGCATCTTGAAAACGGCAATCGATAGTTGTGAAGGTTACCGTGTTGACCAGCTTTGTAGGACAAAATTCGCATTACTCGCGTACGCTGAGGATTGTCACGTGGTAAACTTCTTTAATTAAACTAAATGTTTTGTATCTCATGTTACTTGTTAATTTACAATGTAATTCTTAATTTTATTCTGCACATTATAACTTATTTCTCCGTCATTAAAAATATTGCGTAAAATATTATTTCCTTAATTTTTATAAAATGTTTTATTTTTTACTTTACTGTCTCAACACGACTTTTTGATAATGTGTATTAAAAATATTGCGTAAAATATTATTTTCTTAATTTTTATAAAATGTTTTATTTTTTACTTTACTGTCTCAACACGACTTTTTGACAATGTGTATGTAAAAAAATATAAATAAAATAAAAATGTGATTTGATATCGGTATGATATTTTATCGTTTGACACAATAGTCGAATATTTTTATGAAAAATTATAAAAACTGGCTCCTGCAAGATGGTCGTCTTCGTATAACATTTCATAACAATCGAACGAGAAAAATGGCAAACCTTTGGCGGTGGTGCAAACGGACAAGCTAAATCATAACAAGATAGTTGTCGCGTCAATATTTCCTCTCGCGCGTCGCCTTTGAAGGGAACGTGACGACGTTTTGACAACGGTCTCGTATTATTATTACGCTGTTATTAATTCATAACTGGACTGGACCCTTTGTCAGCAAAAAATTTGGACGGCAAAATATTTGCGTCCACCCGACGTCGTCGGAACTCGACGTTTTGTAGTTTTTCGGACAGAGGGTGAGATGTATTACTATTATTTTTTCTATTTGTTTTTTTTTGTGATATCAATTTAAAAAATTAAATATTTAAAATAATTATGAAACTTTTATTTATACATTTACCTATTTGTATATTTTTGGAGTTATTCAATAAGAATGGTATTATTTTAAAATGAAATAAAACAGTTTAAGATTAAGTACATTATGTTTTGAATAAATTTCATTGAGCGACGGCTACGATGATTTGGCTTCAGTAGGTACTTGGGTGGACGCAATCTTATAGGGTGTAAACTTAGAGTATATTATATATACTCTAAGGGTGTAAACACGTATTTTAGTTGTCGTTCGTTGAAGGAATTTATATGTATTTGCATTTCGATGTCTTTCTTATTGGTGGTTTAGTATCGTAGAGAATAAAATCATTGCCAAATTTTACAACAATTCGCCGTTTAGCAAGCACAGTAGGTCATAGATTTTTTTACGGAAACGGTTTGTTTGATTGGTGGAGAACGCAAAAAATCTACGCTTTAAATGAAATTTTACTTTAATCCTCGATACAATCGGGCCTAGGACCTATGCGGACCACAAGTTAAACGAAATTCACGTGCGAATACTCACAAACGAACATTTATTTTCATAATGTTTTTATATAGCTAATAGTTGTTGTGCAAGCGTGTGCTTAACCACGGTGGGTTGTCAAAGTACGCTTAAATAAATTAATATATAAAAATCGTAAAAAAACTATATTTGCTTTGACATTTTAAAATAATATTATTCCTATTGAGAAACCCTTTATATATGGGTATATGTATATATTATTCTGAAATAACTTCGTTAATAAATGAACATACGGTTGTTAAAAAACAAACCATAAAAGTGAATGGTTAAATCGGGTTATTTTTGTCTTAATAAAGATGTCTGGTTACAGCGACATTATAAGTTAATGCGATCATTGATATTTTTTTCAAATTAACGTTTCGGCCTACATCTGTGACCATTTCTTGCGGTATAAATTATGTATTATTTTTATGGGTTTACGGTTCAGTTCATATTATTCAAATATCAATAACAAAACTAAACAGACAATCGGTGTTCCCATTGTAAGATATAATTACACATTTAGCAATGAAATATGTATTGAATGTTGGGCCGAAATCGTGAATTAATGAGAAAATTATAACGTAAAATTATATATTTTTAATATACATCGGAAATACCTTGTAGTTGGTCATTTAAATCATATTTATTATTAACTCGGTTTTGTATAAAAACAGGTTATTTTAAAATCAGAGGCAAAGAGAATTTTAGATCTTTAAATAAATAAAAATTTCCTAAATTTTCGTATTATTCATTGGAAAAAGATCGCACTTTTAATGATTGATTTTACAAAATAAATATATATTTTACGTATTTGTCTTATGTTTAGATTACAGTAAATCGTAAAATAAAAAAAGCGCGAAAAAATCTAAATAAAAACCAACTAAACTTATACGATATATCGTGTGATTCGATTTTTATAATACTTTTAACATTTTTTATTATTATTATAATAATAATAAAAAATGTTAAAAGTATTATAAAAATCGAATCATGTAATCAAAATGTTTTTGTTAGTTTTTTTTATCACCCTGACGAAGGAAATGATTGTTTTCGAATGAATTAATATAAAAACTGAAGTGGTGTATGAAAAGACTAAAAAAAATATATTATTTTAGAAAACATATTGGTCATTGTCACTTTCGCCTGGCACTCTTACCCAGTGTAGCTCTTGACCCTACCTGACATCTGCCCCCACGTGGTACAATTGACCCACTTCTATTTTAATAGCAATTAACAATTGTTCCGTAAAATTATCCCCGATGAAATAAACTATCTTAATTTATCTACGTGCCATTTTACACTCGCTAAACGTGCTGATGAAATCATTGAATCACGCAATTCAAACATCATTCAAGTATAAAATGTACAGTTGCCATCCGAGGTTGCGATCGTTTTGATCTGACATCAAAAATGATAACTTGATTATGATGAACACTTTAAATATGTTAAGATGCCATTTTATTATAGTATTTGAGTAATATTTTTCAAAGAAAGAAAGACAATTATTTATTATTAATGGCTGCCGCAGTTACTTTGTCATGCAACATGATTATTTTAACGTTCCCTGAATTAAATCTTGTAGTAGGTATTGTTTGTCTGTAGTAGGTAGATATTAAATTTGCATTGAGTTATTTTGTCACATTATTCATGCGCGTTCAATCAGTACATTTAAGCATTTAAAGTTATTCGTAATGATACGTTTTAGTACAAAGACAAATATATAGAGAAATATTACATACAAATTTATTTTTTAAACCACGCTTATATTTAAATGTACTTAAAAGTAAAAAAATAATTTTTCGGCTACAAATTTTTTGCCTCAATATCAAAAAATTCTGGTAATAGATTCGATTCGGATTCTTGCGTTTCGTTACTTTTTTTTCCTATTTTCCGCTTTGCTTCTCTACATGACGGTTAAGGCCTGATCGAAACTATATTATATATATATATATAATATATAGATATATATATATATATATATATATAACCAATACAATAAAGGGTATATATATATATAATATATATATATATATATATATATATACACCCTTTATTGTAATGGTTAAACCCTAACCGTAAATTGTTTATGCAAGGCCCTTTAATGCCTTCCTCCTAATTGTATGGTATCTTACCCCGAATATTTGCTTAGACAATGCACGTCGTGCGCTATAAACGTGCGTCAAAAAAAGATCAAGCCCGTCGGATTTCGCATACGTTAAATCCGATCCCCACAACGGAATGTTCTGCACGTGCCCCAAGTAAAACGCGACCGCCGCGCAAAGGAATGTATATAAAATTGCTAAGTTGCCGTATTCCGGATCAGTGTTTTGAAAAGTACATTTTTATGAAGTGCAAACGGATACTGGATACCGTTGATGGAAGTGCGCGGTGCGTTAGAATCATTTTGGTGGCTCGTGTCAGAAGCGATGACTTGTGGTACAGGGTTAACCGATGCAAAAAAATCTTTGTCAGTTGCTTTCTTAGTTTTTTTTACTAATATTGTTTTGCGATTGTGTTGCTAGGGCAACGAATGAATTGGCTTCCTGATAGGATGACCAGCAAATTGCTTTTGTTAGGCATCGTGAGTACAAAATACATAATTGCTTAATAACAACAAAGCAACGTGAGTACAAAATACATAATTGCTAAATAAAAACTTGCAGAATAATTACTTTTACATTTCATTTGTTTAATTTTTCAATGAATTCCTTAATTGTTTTTATTATTATGTGAAAGTTATTCGCTGCCTCCTTAACTAGACAGAGGTCTGTGGTAAAGGATTCGGGATTGTCCGTTGTATCTAACATTTCGTACCCAACATATCATACCTACATTTCGTATTTTCATTAATCATAATATGTAACAAGTTTTTAAAAACTGTCGTTTTCGGTTATCAGAATTTATTCAGAAATACATTTTTTAATTGAAATTAAGATTTAGATTATCACTAAAATGTTTAAAAAAACTATTAGAAAACAATCATGCCTATTTTTTCAAACCTTTTTCGATGTGGAAAACATATCTTATTATAAAACATTAACAAATTGATATTTTTTTTAAATATTGATTATTTTATTTGTATATATCTACTTTTACGTGAGTTTTTTTTCACCAAAATGTTTCAGAAATTATCATTCCATCATCAGGGTGCTGCTGTATAACTGTCAAAAAATTCGAATGAAATATCTTTTGTTCCTTGTTTTCCAAATTATTTGAAAAATTATTTAAAAAAAATATTTTTACTGAAGTTTTTGATTACTCGCAATTATTGGAAAAAATTTTAGAATTGATCTTTTTTTATTAAATTTATAAATATTTTCTATTGTTATAGATGTCATACTTAAATACGTAATGTGATTTCAGCGGTGACGTGACGCGGTAAAGCGGCTCGTGTCTTGGCTAAGTATTCAGTATACCGTACGCAGCCCCCTCTTTTACAGCGTAACGTAATAATAGACACTTAACGAAACATTTACAATTAATTTAACGTTTGTATAATCGATACGGACCACCGCGTGCCGTTGCATACATTTATATAATAATACATTTCAGACTTAATGCGAGTCTTGTTATTTTCGTGCGCAACCGGTGCAGTCCCCGGTGCCCGGGCCGCTCATTGGATATTCAGCGGGCGGGAGAAAAATAACGAGACTTTTGCATAAGTATTAGGCGGGCCCCGGAGGACTTTCAGCGATACAAAGGTGCCACCCGCACCGCGCCCGTCCCGAGACGGAATTAAGACATCGTTTAAGGAAATTGCGGCCGCGAAAAAAAAATGTTCGAAATTTGAATAATGCTAGGAACCGCCGCGCATAATGCCACGGCGAAGAGATTGAGAGATTTTTATTTTTTCAGTAATCGAGTCTTTGGTTGCGCACTCAAAATGTTTGCTTTTGTAAAAAAGTTTTCGAAAATAAATAATGATTCGATTTGGCCGTCTCGCCGTGAATAAATTTGTCATGTCAAAAATTTATTGATATCCAGTTTCTGGGATATCGTGTTTCTTCTCCATGTTGAATTAAACTAATGTTTTATTTATTTTGTTGCAGGTACTTATTCACATCAATGAAATCAACGACATATGAGTAAGGCTTTCGTGTTTTTTATAATTATAAATAAATATGAGACCTGCGACGAAAATTTACAAATTATTATGATTTTTTTTTATGTTTGCCCGATTCGTGGAATAAAATTAAATAAATTAGACTAAAAAATATTCTCCTTATTATAATAAACATGTCCCCATACCTATACAGGGTGTAACAGAGCTGGTCTACAATACTTCAAAAATGTTCAAGCAATCAATAGTTGTAGAGATATGAAATATCAAGTTTGCATTTTTTAAATATTTCTGATTTATTTTTAGCAAAACGTTGAACTCATTACAGTCGTGAAAAATTTATTCGTTCAATGCAAGTAAAATAAAGTGATAAAAAGCATTTCAGAAACTGCAAATAGAATTTTTAACAAGGTTTGTATCATTTTATTTAACTTGTGTTGAAACGAATGAATTTTTCGTAATTTATATAAGTTATTGTCATAAAATTTCAACTTTTTACAAAGAATAAGTCAGAAATATTGAAAAAGAAATGAAGACATTGATATTGCATATCTCCATAACTTGGGTTACTTGAAAATTTTCGGTTCATAATCAAGTTAGGAATCCACTTCGTATCTTGATTATGTTACACCCATAGTGTGGGCTAGCTCTGTTACACCCTGTATTTTGTATTTAATTTTGATACTTCATTATTTTCATGTAATAATTATACTGAAAATATGTATAAGAATACCAAGAGGCAAATATTCAATATTCCCACGAATCGTGTGTAATCGATATGGCGTTTCATTATTGTCGTATATTTTGAGAAATTGTAATTAATTTGCCTACAAACTGTTCTGTTTGGCAGGAAAATACCCAAAAATGTAATGATCTTTCGGAAGCCTTCGATCATTTTATTTAAAAAAAGCTGTCCATATATTGAATCATATATTATTCATTACAATGTGAATACTACGATAATTATTACATAAATAATATTATCAGATAAATATCCCTCGTAACCCTGGCCTCTCGTACAAAGAGGTTCATTCCATGTTGTGTGTAAACAAACCTATGCGATTTACTCGAGCCTGTGTGTGTTTTTGTCATGTGTTTCGTTTCAGTAATTGGGCCTGGTGGCGTGTTGAAACGTTAAAACAATATATATTAAGAAATACCTCTCTGAGATACTATTTAAATTTAATGATTTGTTTTTTTAGTATTATCCTGAATCAACCTAAAAAATAAAAATTATGTTACCCTGTTTGTGTTCTACAGGTAAAATATGTAGTGAAATATCTAAATATTTAAATAAACTCAAATTTAAAAAAAATATATATATATATATATATATATCGATCATTCGCTTGAAACAAGTCAAAAAATGTTTCTCCTTTTAAGTTGCGATGTGCATATGGATACGATTTTTCTGTCAACGTAAATATCTATTTTATATTTTGTGAAAAACTTGAGTCAAATGTTAAATTGCGTTGTCTCCTTTTTGTTCCTTTCACTTTCGCATGCTTCTTTTCAATTCTGGTCGTCGCATATGACAGATTAGGTAGTGGCCCATCTCCCGTAGGTGGTCTTTATATGATATGCGTTTGCTCTTTTTATTTATTTATCCTTTTATATCCCTCCCCTCGGTCCTTGATGCTGTCAGACCCTTAATACGGGGGTCTGACAGGACTATATAATAGTCCTGTATCAACATAAAGGCACGTGTATCCAAGTATCGCGAAAATCTTGGCATCCTTTTCGAATTAAGTGATTCGTTTTAATAGCTGCTCCGCCGTCGTTATCATATGGATAAATATTACACGGCGCGTTTCATTTTCGTAATTTGCTGTGTTTGTTATTCTGGTTAACTGGTAATTAAAAGTGTCAACGTTTTTTTTATTTGTTGGTCGGAAATTTGTTGGGTGTAATTGGGTGAGATTGTATTTCGTTTTCTTTTTATTTTGTTACTAGCTGTAACCCGTCAAAAATGATGGTACTTTTACATGCCGGTTCCTAAAGAATAAGTATTTATTTACTTTTTTATAGCCGACACCCATGAAATTAATAGTAATAACGACTTTTATCAAAATATTTTAATTTTTTTTTTTATATTTCCCCTGCCGCAGTTAATGGCACTATTTTGAACCCTGGCGATTGTGAGTGCGTAAAACTAACGCAACAACATAATTGCATAATTTATATTATAAATAAAATAGACATCTAAATAAAAACTAAAAAGAGAAAAAAATATTTTGTTACCGGGAATCCAACCCGAGCATCCTGGATGAGAGCCAGGCATCCTAGCCACAATACCACACAGATGTCATTGATTGCGGAGAAAATGTTTATAAAGCCTACCAGTGTACCTAAATAAAAAAATATTTTAAATATATATTTTTTCGCTGTATAATAATGTTTTTTACATACAAATAGTTGGCGTCTTTATTTATTTATTTAATTATAAATAAATAAATCACAATCTCGCCCGGGGTTCAATCTCCGGCCTTTTAATTTCCTTTTTTAGACGTGAATTCGTACGAAATTACGGTCGTTATTATACGACGTTACGGGGACAGACAGACGGACGGATCGACAACTAAATTATTATTAAAGTAATTGGGATGGGTTTGGGATAGATATGTATATATTTCTTGAATTTATAAAAAATGCAACTGTCTAATATTTTAGAGAAAAACAAATACCACATTGTTTGTTACTTCTTGTCAAGAAGTAAGTAGAAAATAAGTCGTACAAATTCATTTCATATCTTTACAAAATTTTGGATAATCCTACTGATTCAACATACCTACTAGAACAAATATACCTTAGCCGTCTCAATACCATGCATGATTTAATTGCTTATTTCGTATGCAACATTTCTGTAGCTACCAATTTTACTAAAAATAACTACATAAATCGCAATATGGATGTCAATAACTAAATAATTAATTCATCATCATCATACCTATTATTTAAGATGTTTTAGATTCAGATATATTAGATATTTTCTATGATAGCTTCCATTATTTAAGTTAAATCATTAAATGATTCCTTGTCTTTTCCATGTCTCAAATCCTTCATCTCCAGTTTTCATCTCCTCCAGTGCTCTCAGAACATACCTTTAAAAATATTGTTATGTGTAATCGCCTTATCCAGTTAAATTTTTCGTGAATCGTAAATAGAACCTTCTGCGAATAGAAAGGGCACTGTACTGTTTGCCGCACGGCACTGTCCTGACGCAATTCTCGAGTCATCCAAACTGTCCTGCGTAGAGAAGTTTTGCGTGAGTGATATATTATGTTTCGTGGTTTCGAACCTACTATCTAATTTACTATCAGAGCGTTTCTCCACAAGGATGGAGAGAGACTCACGCGATAATATAAAAAAATGTTTTTATTATTGCGAGGTTTTCTCTCGTGGGTCTCTCTCTCGCCTCATCTACAACTCGTGCATGTTCGTTGATTTTGAGTCTTCGAGTTTGTGAAAATTTCTTGATAAATTCGTGAAAACTTAAGCCGGCTAATGCAGCCAGTAAGCCTTGTGGACCCCAATAAAAAGACTTAAATACATGTATTCCGATATAAAAAGCTTCGTCTCTGTAGGACATTTATAATTTATCTTTATTAATTGAATAACAAAATATTTAAATAAAATATCAAATTTAAAAAATAAAGCATTTATTCATTATTCCCCTAAACAAGTTTGAAATATGATGCTCGTATATAATAATATAATAATGTTTGCTTATTTTGAGTTGCGTTACGCATATGGGTAGGATTTTATTGTCGTCGCTGTATATATAATTAATCCTACGTGACGTTTTCGTACATTCTAAGATAAACGAATAATACTGTTTTAAAAAATAATTGCACACTATTATAGATTTATAAAAAATATTTTAAATAATTGATAGGCAGACTTTCCAAATGAATGGCAAAGTTTTTTTTAGTACATCTCCATTATTTATATGAAAAATTGACAAATTAATTCGTTCATCTCTACACTAGACTAGACGGCACATAGGATTAATTATATATACAGCGACGTTATGTTGAAATTTTGAGTTAAAAATATTGTATTTATATTCATTGGAGCCATTTAAAAAAAATTAAATGCTTCAGAATAATCTGAATATTTCTAGGTTCGATTCCTGGTGACGTCATGATTAGTCTGCATGATTTTCTCAAGCCTAGATATTTTTGTTGTGGGTTTCGCCAAAGTAATTGTGATTATATCATTAAAAATTTAAAGAAATAGGATAAATACCTCTCATGTATGTATTTGTTAAACGACTTAATTTCCACTATATTTAACCTACATTCGTTAATCTTTCGCCAGCTCCAGGATTACTATACGAAAAATTCATATGGTTATTTTGCAACACGCTTATAAAATATAGCACATGTTTTTCTGTGTTTACGACATTTGTCATCGGCTATCGGTAATTGACATATTTGTCTGGTTGTGAAGCTGTACGAGAATGGAGCCTCTACCAAATAAGTCAACCTTGGTTCGCAGCCTCCTGGCTGTATGATAAATCACGTATGTTTATCGCTTTTGTAGGTTACCAGGTGTCCAAATTGTCTGGCTCGCCATGTAGTCCCCAAATTCAATATCTTCTCGGATTACAGAACAAATGCGCTCGCCGCGATTTATATTATGCTGAAAATTAGAAATACACCAAAGCGATGCGTATAAGATGTATTGGTGATCTGTCCCTAATAGTGCACCGCGCTCGTATTAAGATCAAATTGAAATTAGAATTTACTTAGCTTAGAAAATAGAAGAGAAAATAACAAAAAATGACTTGAAATTAATGTCAGTAAATCAGATAATAAAATAAAATCTTTCGGTACAAATATTTAAAATGAGACATGGATTATTGCACAAATGGTTTAATAACAGTATGAAACTAAATAAGGAAGAGGCGACGATAATATAAGACTTCAGGAAAAAAAATAAAAACACTTCATAAAATTGTTTGAAGTCCAAAGGACTTAAAATCTTGGACAGCCTACAGAAAACATTCAATACAAAATTCAGTGAATATAAAGGAATTTAAACTGGAATGCAAGAAGTTTACTATGACAAAAAATTAATGATGAAGTGGTTATGGTCATTATTGACCCCGATAAATGGTCCTAGAGTGAGATTAGAGTAAAAAGTATAAATATTTTATGAACATTTTGAAAATGATGTAATTACATAATTCACTTTTTATTGTAAATTATTATTAGTAAATAATGTTTTAATGATAAAATAAATTATATTATAAATAATATTAAGAACAAAATAAAGACTGTCTCAAATCAATAAATGCAATTTAGGAATAACCTGTAAAAAAGATTGATAATAATTTTTAACTTTAATGAAATTTTATAATGTTAATCATATATTAGCCCATATAATTTAAAATATGCAAGTAAATAAACAATAATAAAATAAATAAGGATAAGAGACAATGACAACAACATTTTTTTAATATTTATTTAATAGATAAATACATTTTTGTTACAATAATGAATTCTACATGAGTAAATATTACTCGTGGGTAGGAGAGGAGTACGATTATATTTAAAATGTATTTAATAGTATCTACGTACTATGTACATATAAGAAAGAAAAGACTAATTTGCAATAAACATAATGGTGAGACAACAGTAAAATATAAAAAAATAATAAGCATAAAAATATAACAGGTACGTATAGGTATCTGTTAAAAAGAACTATTTTCACTTTTAAGTATTATTTTTTTACTAATTCTATTGCAATTCGTGAAAGCTTGTGAAAACTTCGTTTACCTGTTAAAAATTTATTATATCCTTATATTAAAACACCTTTGACAGGTTTTTAAGTAGAATTCGTAAACATTCACGAATGCAATAGGAAAAAATGAAATTTTCCTTTTTTTTAACACACTCCTCATATATTTTTGTAGGTATACGTAAATACTTTGCCTCGTAATTTATAATAATTAAAAAAAAAATATTCTGATTATTTACATGTACTAATTTATTATTTATATTTTTTAAAATTGTCGTTCGTTCTAGGACGTGGACAAAATATGCTTTTAATGCGTTGAAAATGAGTAGTGTTTACATATGTATTTATTCACCGACCAAATTTACCCATTCTAAGCTATCCGTGAAGCCTGTTATAATATTCATTCATTCAGAAAAATAAATGTTATGTATTGAGTTATTTCATAAATAAGTAAATACCATTTTTAAATTGAAAATTAGTTTGATTTAAAAAATATTATATTCCATTTAATCAATTTATTTTTTACGTTTTAACAATCAAAATTTATACCTTCCTCTAAGAATTTTGGAGGTATTTTCGAGATATTTACAAATTCATGAATTCCTGTATCACTTCGAAAAGTTTTCCCAGTAAATTTATTTTGCAGAGATCAGATCAGGTAAAAATCTGTTGGGGCAAGGTCTCAAAGTATCGTAAAAAATTCTGACCGCGGGTTATTTGGTGTAAATGCATGTTTTACGATGTTTATAAAGCAAGTACTGCTTCGTAGATGACGAAACATCCAACCCTTTACCTATGAAGGTATTTATTTACAATCAACTCAAAACATAAGTATATATAAAAAGAAAACACTTTGTATAAAACCATTAACTATTTATTTATTTATTAATCTTAATGTTTTGGGGCTAATGGTCCTTTCATCAGGATACGATGTATACTACTAAAAATTGAAAAATTGGAGCTATAAATATTAACGAAAACAAAAGATATGTAAGTATATATATGTAAGTGTATATAAAAGTAAGTATGTGAGAGTTGAATAACTAATGTGAAAACAAATTTAAAAGGTAACTATTTGCAAAAAGATTTAGGTAATTTTAAATATAAAATTTACCATAACACTTTCTCATTTCTAATTCATCTTATTACAATCCTATGTTATTTGTATGTAAAATTTATTTTCGTTTCCAAAAGATAATTATAAAATTCAGAATAATTATTGCTATTTAAGTATCTTAAGTGCTCCTTAATTCTTATATTAAAATTTTTACAAGTTTTACTTATATAAAAATTATTTTAATCATTTCATATTTCAATTTTAATCCTAAGTATATTATTAAGTATTCAATTTCATTTTTTTTCAATTCAATTTTAATTTTAAGTATACTAATTTTAAGTATATCCTGATGATGGGACCGTTGATTCCAAAACATGGTGATTATTCAATAAAAATGATTTCATATATATAATTTTCTTTTTATTAATATAGATAGTGTTGCTACAAAGTTATTTCGCTATTATTGAAGGATATGTATATACATTGATTGTTACGAAAGTGATTCGACAAAGAGCTTTTGACTATATTATCCATATGTCCAAACCTAAATCCCCAAATAAATGTAAAATACATGACTTTAGTATAATCTCATCCTTCTTGCGTAATTGTATGCCGCTCCGTTGTAAATATGTCATAGAGGATACTATTTTGACCTCATTACTATTCTTATGCCAGGAGTGCCCCAGGGATTTCATCTGGGCTTGTTTTCATTTATGTTTTGTGAATGCTTTATCTATGCATAACTAATTCTATTCGTTGATCAATAAGATAATCTACATATTAATTTATTCAGTCGGAGATACACAAATATTCTTTCAATATTAATATATTGATATAATTATCTACGTACTAAAAATTGGCGTGACCTTTTTATGATAAATGTGTTTATATTTATTTGTGAACGTTAGAATTTTGCATAAAACGGAGATAATCATATCAGAATTGCGACTTCAAAGATTATACTTGTACGAGGGTACGGAGGGATAATAAAGTTGAGAATATCGTGAACGAAAAAAATTAGAAACTCTAGAAAATTTTCCGTATTGTATTAGCTTAGTTACCAACCTTTGTCCACGGGAGAATTATCCAATTTCACTTTTCTTTAGATTCCTAGATATGATTTAAAACAACCATTTTGAAAAAGATTTGAACTTTGAAACGGATTATTTTAACGATGAATCGCCAAGTTTAATTTGGATAGGTTTGGGTTTGGATATGGATAATTTAGATACTAGGATAATTTAGAAATGGATTATATTATTATCAAGTTAAATTATATAGATTGTCCAGTGAGTATAGACTATATCACATTGTTATTATTGTTTTCTTACGCATTTAGAGAGAATTGACAAACATGTTCGCTAATTTATATGTGTCAAATTCGACAATTTTAACCCAGTAGCGTTTAATTTTATTCTAACACTTGCTGTACAAAATTACTGCGATTGCTTCATTGAAATCACTTTCCGGATTGTGTTAATTATTTATCAACAAAAACATTTGTATTATTTATAACAAATAAGGACGGCAATTGTATCAAAGTGAGGTTAAGGACACAAGTGTATAACGTCGCAGAGTACAAACACGATGTTGCCAGTTTATCCTTTTTTCTTTTTACTTTTCTTCTTATTTTTGTGCTCTATCCGTTTAACGGACGTTGCCTATTATCGCCTTATTTCCTGCGGCCAGGAATAACTCAACAGCAGACAGGGTTTGGCCAGTCTGCTGTTGAGTGCAGCCTGGCCAAACCCTGTCTTAGGTTTTTCAGCCATGATGTTCTCCTTCTTCCAGCGTCCCAAGTTCCTGCAATCTTTCCCTGCATTATGAGGTGGAAGATCTCGTATTTTCGTACTTCTCTGGATGTCTCATCACATGTCCAAGATATTGAAGTTTTTTAATTACTTATTTTTCTGTATTCATCTGAACCATAACATTTTCATACGTAACTCCACTTCTCTAACATCACTTTCATTCTTCGGTAAGTGTCATGGCTTCCATTTCATTACAAAAGAACATTGAGAAAAATCAATATTTAGTGTAAATAAAATTATCTACATGATACATTTTTTATTTGCAATATATTTTTTCGATGTCGAAATTTCCTAATGTGGAATAATTTTATATTTAAGAACAAATTCTTATTGTGAAGTCGCAATTTTTTCAGAACAAAGTTCTGTGACATTTAAAACCAAATGAATTAATCAATTGGAAAGACATACAGAAAAATCAAATCCACGAAAAAATATTTGGCCGCTACCGGGATTCGAACCACGGATATCCTCTTTTCCGGGGCAGTAATTTGTGCCTACCGTATCAGAAAAAGTGGATTGTTCTAAAAATGGATAATAAATGCTAATCAATTAATAAATGAGACTTACAGATAAGGTCGATATATTAACGGAAATATACAAGGCCGCTGTAGCGTAATTGTATAACGCGCCTGCCCCGGAAAGGAGGAGATCCGTGGTTCGAATCCCGGTAGCAGCCAAATATTTTTTCGTGGATTTGATTTTTCTGTGTGTCTTTCTAATTGATTAATTAAATTGGTTTGGAATAATTTTATTTACAATGAAATGATCTCGACAAAAGTGCAATATTATCTTCTTTCTATCTGCAAAACCATATTAAATAAGATTTTTTTAATTTGTTTTCGGTACGGCATCATTAAATTTTACAGTTAATCTCCCCCATTGGAATCATATTACCGGGATCCATATTTTTTTTCACCTGAATGACTACCCTGTGACAATTGTGCGCCTTCGCAGGCCAGCGAGGTATTCGGGAGTCCCGCAGGGGCGGCCCCCGTAAATCAGCCCTGGGCCACCGCCCCAGGGTGCCCCTCGCGGGGGGCGCTCTATTTCATCTTTTCAAGCGCACAAATACCGATACGTCTCAATACACCGCCACCTCCGATTTGGGCTAATGCGATAATTTAATATTTTACCCTCAATGCGGGAGATGATAAATTCATTCGTACGTGTACTTTCAATTTCGAGAGCTTTAAGTTTCCATTTCACTTGTGAAAAATGTCGTGATATGTTTATGTAAATGTAAATCATTGCGTTCATATTATTCATGTCGAAATTCCGTTTCCTCGTGCAGCTTTGTCAATGAGCTTTTACTAAAAGGCAGACATGTAAGTGATTTTATCAACCTGCATGCTTTTGAGAAATAACTGAGGGTTGTCTCGCATTGCACTTTTAAATGAAAAGTATTATAATTATTTACGAACAAATTAAAGTAATGGCTCGGCGCAAGGCCATTTTTAAATTCTAATTAATGCATTCATTATTCAAAAATATGTGGCCTTACAATCTTTTTTTCCCAAATTGAAAGAAAACAGAAGGAATCATTAATTTTATAATTTTTCTTTTTGTAGGTACCAACTTTTGTTTTAAAAAATGATGTGTTTTATTATTATTTTTCCATGATATATTTATTTCAATAAATAATCAATACTCCAATAAATTTTTACAAGTCGTGTTTTTATTTTTAACGCGTAATAAAACTGAGAAAAAAGTAAAAGGAATAAATGAAGCATACATACAATACATATTTTGCAAAAATCAATGTGTAGAAGGAAAATAAATAGAGATTGCGGTCAAAATGCAGATATAATAAATTCAGGAAAACATGTAGAAAAAAGTATGTTAGTAAGCCTAAATGTATCAAAATGTAGATAAAAATATATCACGTAGAAGATAGATATGTACTTCATATTTGTACATACATTACTTACTCATATAGCCAAGGGGTGTTTGTTTTTTAAAATGAAATAAAACACATAAAAATCTTAGTAATGGGCATGGAATTGGTTTTATTGGAAGGGAAAATTTTATGCCATTAATTGTTTATATATATATATATATATATATATATAGGGTGTTTTTTAAGAGATTTATTTATCGAATTGGCAACACTTTTTCCAGCGACAGCCAATTTGACCGCTGACAATTGATTTGTGCTCAGTTTGGATTAATTCATTACACCATCAATAGATTCACGTCAGAACAACGTTGTAAATTGTGTAAATTTATTTCCAAAATTGTGGTATCGTAATCGTATGTAATCGTATCTTTCGAATAAAGCCAATACCATGGCAATTACCGCGATTTTCTTTTCATTTTAAAGTTCTATCCCTCGAAAAAAAATCGCATACATAGTTTTGTAGTCCTTTGAAGCTTTGTGATGGTAATTTTTTTTATCAATTACTGTACTTTACACCCGAATCCTTTTACCTTTTTCTCCTTTCTTCTTATCCTCCTCTCTACTACAACTCCATCAAATCCTTCCTTTTCTTTTATCAAAAAGTTTTACTACTTTTGATCATTATAAACATCGTTTCGTAATCGTTTGTTCTAGATCTTCACATAAACCTATTACGTTTTATTCCATTAAAATCATCATTAAATTCATTGTGTGAGTGACTTTTTGCGTACATCAAATTTTCGAATTTTGGAGGAACCCAAATCTGCTTTTTTCGTTAGTTTAAAACTAATTATGTTTATTATTTTAATGTATCCGGATGAACTTTTGTCGGAATGAACGAGAGAGACAGACAGTATGAGAGAGTAAACGGGTATAAATAGGGATGCGCCATATTGATACGCTGTCTTACAATTTAACTACCAGTCAGTAACAACCAGTTAGCTATCTAAAAACCGTATTAATATTGTCGTTTGAACTCCATTATTACAAGTCAATAAATTATATTGAAGCGGAACATCAAGTTTATCTTTTTCCTATTCCCTCCAAGGTTCTCCTCCTAAAGTTAAAGGACGAGAACATCACAATAATCATTTGGATCTATCACAATAGTCTGTCATTAGAATCGCTACCCGCATACATTGTGTCGGAATTACAGCGAAGTGTTATTTTTGGCGTCTTGGGGTGCAAAGCAAAGTCAAGATGTACCAGACATGTGTGCGACCTACTTATTATGACATACGCTGTAGAGACGCGGGTTGACACTCCGCACCAAAAAATTCCTCAGAACACCTGAAATGAAAGTGCTGAGATCCATTGCTGGTAAAACTCAACGTGATCGTGTCCGAAATGCAAAATAGAGGACATAACACAATGGAGTAGATCCAGAGGGAGATTCTGGAGAGATCACGTAGCCTGAATGGACAGTGACATACAGTAACGAATGAAATCTCCTCTGGATGACGTCCACCGGTTAGACCACCGAAAAGATGGAGAGATTTCGTCATCCCAGAAGGCGTAATTTTCTGCATCACAGATCAACAGATCTACTAAAAGAAAAAGAAGAAGATAAGTTATGTTTGTCAATTTTTCTGCGCCGTGTATGGATAAAGGGGCCGATGTGTGAAGGAACCCCTCCCGACATCATTAACAACTTGGAACCAAGCGGCGTTAGCGTAATGTCGTCCGTGTCTTATTCCGCGGCCGGACAGTGGTCGGGCCCGCCCCCCGCCGCTCGGGTGCCGGGCGTGGGGCGCCCCGTGATTTATAAACTGTTGGTTGTACGCGCTGTTAATGATACCCTTCGTAGAATGACCCGCTATCAAAATATTTATATTAGGTATACGTGAAACTGCGTGATTCATTTGGGATCACGCTACGGAGACTTGTATTCAATCGGCCGTATTCTGAAGGAAAAAAACAAGATTGTGATATTGGTGATAGTTACCCGTGGTGTATTCCCGATTTGGGAATACAGATTGCAATAAATGAAAACAGGACGGTTGCTGATAATTTTCTGTTTACTGCGATTTCTTGTGCCGACCGACTCTTAACTAGTATCTACCCAATGTATAGTACCCGTTGACTAGCGGAAGGAAGAGAGGCGGGAGCTAGTGTTTCCGCCTCATATAGCTGCGCCGCCGGCTACTCTTGGTGGTGGCCAACCCTAATACACCACGTTATTCCAACACTCAAAAATAGACATGACTTAGATTTACGATTTACTTAACTGATTTACACTTACGACTTTTGCGGAGAATGTGAAGTATGAGGGATTCATAAATAATTGTTATTAAAAACCCAAGACGGAGCAAAAATTGCATGTGTTTTTTTGTGTACATGTACGATCGTGGAATCACATTTCAACATCCAATAATTATTCCTGTTTTCGTGTACGATCGTGGAATCACATTTCAACATCCAATAATTATTCCTGTTTTCGTGTACGATCGTGGAATCACATTTCAACATCCAATAATTATTCCTGTTTTCGTGTACGATCGTGGAATCACATTTCAACATCCAATAATTATTCCTGTTTTCGTGTACGATCGTGGAATCACATTTCAACATCCAATAATTATTCCTTTTTCTTTACCCTATCTTATCTATCTATTGCCTGTCATTTTTCTGATGTCATTATCCATACTATGAAGTCACTCGAACGTAAATTTGTCCTAAATTATTTGAGTAAATCTAATATTAAATCTCATGGAGATATTCCGAGCAAAGCCCTTTCGGTTGATCTTTGAACATTTAATTAATGGATTTGGATTTAATTAATGCACGATATACCCTGTATTCTCAGGATAGCAACGAAGCATAACAGAATTATGTGTTAACCGCTATTATACAACATTTTACACTTCGTCAGTTTTGACGTTCGTCAGATGTCTTGATATTTCTCATGGAAAATTTGCGCGTACCTGCCGTCTATTTTATGTTTTACTGACTATAAGGGTCCACAGCTAGCCTGCGTATGTAAGTTCCGGGAGCATGCGTCGGAGTAGATTTTATCTTCATCTTTAGCAATAGCAGGCTTTAGTCTTGAAGGTAAAGAGAATAGACAAGCTTATGTCCAGCTCCAGCTGTGGAGAGACGCAGGCCAACATTTACATACATATGTATGTTTTTTTTTTAATAATTATGAGAGATCCATTCTATCTGAGAATTTTAACATTTTTTAATCACTTTTGACGCTTGTTTGTAGATTAAAACACGGTCGTAATATTTGACAGGGTCTTAAACATATTATGTACGATATTGTCATATTTCATATTTTACTAAACATTTAGTAATAAACGTCACCATTTACAAGATGTGCGGGTCGTATATCAAGAAGGTTCAACCCTTTTTGGTTAGATATTTATGGATTCAAGCCATTCATTTTTAGTACTCATGCGTACATACAAAATAAATTTAAAACAAATCAATCTAGCCGTTTTTGAACTCCTTTTTCCCTCACTCTCTAACATAAGAATTCTCAATTTATAAGAAAGTTAATAAAGTGTATTCAGGTTAAATATTATAGGGTAATTTGCCTTATATGACGGGTTTTTAACGCTTGACCTCGCCTTATTCTTATAAATGAACGTAAGCCGTCAGATATCCCGTTATTTCTCAATTAATGTGAGATAATCGGTTCAATATCCCTTGTAATTCTGTAAAGACCGTTCCAGCGTAAAACGTCTGGTTTCTTACGTACATATCGAGAATAATTTTACCCATATTATTTCGATGAAGTTTCAATAAATTGTGCAACTTTTTTGTCCAAGTCAATGTATTTAACATTTAATTTGACTTGACTTGAACAAATATTGCGCAGTTCATTTGCATCATGTAGGAGTTGACAATTTTAAAAGTTTCCAATTACCTTTCGGATTTTGTGATTCGTTGGATTAGATAATTAATTGGAAAATAATTTTTAATCGCGTGCAATAACAATTTACCGGATTTTTCTTGTTTTAGGTTTTCCATTTTAAAATCTTTTTGTACCATAAATATTATGAAAATCCGTTTGATGTGCCGCATTACCGCATCGCATGTACTCCGTGCTTCTTAATTTTACACACTGTACATTTCCAGTTATTTTACTATGATATTCCTATTTGAATAACTGTTGGCTATAGAAAAATATAATTAACTAAAGTGTAGAGCTGTAGAAGAATAATCTTCTCGGTAAATCTGTCACTCGGATTTAAACTCTCACGATTTACGGTCAATTATTGTACTAATTAAGTGTTATCTTAACTAATCATGATCACCTCGAATGAAGGTATTAAATTTTTATTGTAATAAAGTGATCTTTTATGTTTTATTGTAGGTCATTGGATACGACACTAATTTGTACATATCTACAAATCGAGCCGTTTTAATTGTTTGTCTTGGCACCTAACGAATATAATATTATTCATGTATTTGTCTTTAAGTGCTAGTAAAAATATTAAAAAATATATTTTTGTTAGTTACAAAAATTTACTTAGGGGAGGGATATACTCAATGAGTTCGTAATAATTATACTAAACAATTTTTATGTGTTTTAATGCATTATTTTGTTACTTACTAATTTACCATCACGCCGTTTCTCCGCAAGGATTAGCAGAGAAGATAGAACGCCACAATCTTCTGTCCTTGGCATACGACTATTCACTCGTTTACCTATCAGTTTTTAATTACTAAGAATTGTAATGTTTTTAGTGCATTCGTTTTACGCAATATATGTACTATGCGATTTCGTTGAGGGCGAGTTTATTGCAGGCTGAGTTAATTGCGTTAATTGAGAATTTACATTTATCTATAATCTATGTATAATGTTAATTTATCTATAATTAATAAAAATAAACTTCGTTTTCACCACTTTTGTATTGAAAAATATTAACATGTTTCAGAGCCCACGAATAAAAAAAAATTAATAATAATCGTTTATTTATCATTTTATCGTCTTCTCTAAAAATGTAAACATTTAATGCAATTATATACATTTAATTTTGTTTTTTTTTTTTCAATTCTATCAATCCATCAAACAAATGTTTTGTCTCAATATATAGAACGTGTACATGCATGACACTTGTATAGAAAATTTATGACTTGTAGCGACTAATTTATGATCGGAGGATTGAAGTAATTTGTGTGTTTGCGCATCATGATAATTTAGGAGGAGCCATTTTAATGTTTGTTAAAAAAATGCGTCCAATAATTTTTTTTTAAGGTTTTGCATGTGAAATCTCTGGTAATTGTAAGTTGCAACAAGGAATTTTCATTATTAAAAAAACATATATGTATATATATTTCAGGTGTCATTTTTATATTTAGTTTAATCCAGTTACATTGGCCACGCGTAAGAATTCGTGTACGAAGGTTTCCAACCCTGTTCGAGACGAGGCACAAATCATCCACTAACACCGCTCGTTCGGAACGTTTGTCATAATTTACCTGCCCCATCTTTACGCTGCCGGTAATATACGTCTCAATTAAACGCCTCGATCCTTATTCTATGCATCATTGCTCTTCCCATTCTTGACCATTATCAACTTGGAGAGAAAGTACGTTTATTTCAGGTGACAAAAATTATTTGTCGATATCATGAGTTTTCGACACGACAAAAATATTCTAACCTTCAATTTAAAAGACGACTAAAAACGCACTTAAAAATATGGCGGATGTGGCGTCATAATAACGTCATTGATTTTTTTTATAGTTCTTGCATTTGCAGAGATGCTTTTTTAATCAAATTTTTTATTAATTTCCTATAATGTACAGGGTTATGTGGAAAACATTAACGGCCTCGCAGGACTATATTCTTGCCTTGATTATGAGTCAAGCAACCATATCCTAATATCAATAGTTAAGGAAATATGCGACATAAAAGTTTACATTTTTTTAAAAATGTTTCTGTCTTCTTTTTTTGCAAAACGTTGGAATATCAATACACTAACTTATATCCAATACAAAAATTAATTCCCTTTAATACAAGTCAAATAAGATGATAAATACATTCCAATTTGAATGTTTTCCGGGATTTTATTAATTTATTTAACTTGTTTTGAAACGAATGAATTTTTCGTGATCGATCGTGATAAGTTACTGTAATGATACTTCAACGTTTTGTAAAAAATAAATCAGAAACATTGAAAAAAAGTGCAAACTTTGATATTGCATAACTTCGTAACTATTATGATTGCTTGAACATTTTCGACTAATAATCAAGACAGGAATCTACCTGTATAGTATTGTGGACTAGCTCTGTTACATCCTGCATATATATGGGCTTGAAGTTTTGGTACCTTTTGTATTTTGTGCCCTTCGTCTTTGGTATTTCGAGTAAAGGTTTCAAGTATGTAATTTTTCGAATAATGCAGAAAATTTACCATATTGACATCATGATATTTCGTTGTTTACCCTAAGTACGGATAACTTAAAAATACATTTTACAAGAAAGCCTCGTTTAACGCGATTAATTCAGCCTGTAATTAGGTCGCCTGTAGCGAAATAGAATACAATATAGCGCAAAAATAGCGTAAAACGAATGCACTAAAATATTTTTAATTCTAAGTAATCCATAATGATATATTAGGTCCTTACATATGAAATTGACGTTTTGCCGTACTAGCAAATTTGATCTTAAATATCTTCTCTTTGGTTAAGAATTCCAAATCCAAATTTATACAGCTATTTACTCATGTATTTGTGTTTTGAAAATTATAATTCATTTGTTTTTTCCTCAATTGTTTTTTTCTTTGCGTCACTCAGTTTACAAAATGAAAAACTTGAAATATCGCGTTATTTACGAGTACGAGTTCCACCGTGGCACCAGTGCTGCAGAAACGGCTCGAAGGATTAATGATGTGTACGGCGACGGTGCCGCAAAAGAAAACACAGTGCGTTTTTGGTTCCAACGTTTTCGTTCTGGAAATTTCGACCTGCAGAACAAGCCCCGTGGACGGCCGGAGACCAAAGTTGATAATGAAGAATTGAAGGCTATTGTGGAAGCGGATCCATCGCAAACCACATCCGAGTTAGCTGCAGGCTGCGGTGTTAGTGATAAAACTGTTTTAATCCACTTGAAGCAAATTGGTAAGGTGAAAAAGCTTGAAAGGTGGGTACCTCACGAATTGAGTGAAGCAAATCAACAAACGCGCGTTGACTGCTGCGTTGCATTACTCAACCGGCACAATAATGAAGGGATTTTAAATCGAATCATTACCTGTGATGAAAAGTGGATCCTGTACGATAATCGGAAGCGCTCATCGCAATGGCTGAACCCTGCCGAACCAGCCAAACCATGCCCCAAGCGAAAATTGACTCCAAAAAAGTTACTTGTGAGCGTTTGGTGGACTAGTGCTGGTGTCGTTCACTACAGCTTTCTTAAATCTGGCCAGACGATTACGGCAGATGTCTATTGTCAGCAACTGCAAACCATGATGGAAAAGCTAGCTGCTAAACAACCGAGGCTGGTTAATCGCTCTAGGCCACTGCTGCTTCATGATAACGCTAGACCACACACTGCACAACAGACGGCTACCAAATTAGAGGAGCTTCAATTGGAATGTCTAAGACATCCACCGTACTCTCCGGACCTTGCCCCAACAGATTACCATTTTTTTCGAAATTTGGATAACTTCTTGCAAAGGAAAAAATTCAACTCCGATGGGGCAGTCCAAACCGCCTTCAAAGATTTTATTGATTCCCGTCCGAATGGTTTTTTTAGTAAAGGGATCGATGAACTACCTATGAGATGGCAAAAGTGCATAGATAGCAATGGTACATACTTTGATTAAATAAATATATTATAATAAAAAAAATCGGCTTTATGTTCCTCCCATACTAAACGCCAATTTCATATGTAAGGACCTAATATATATGTAGTTCGAAAACATGCACGTATTCGTATTAACTAAATGAATGCGTACTTCATTACATGTAATTGTTTGAATAGACCTTTATTTTTTAAAATTTTATTTATTTATTTAATTTATGGTACAAATACAATTCTTATGTATACATATCAGATTAAACATTTTTTTTTAAATACTTGGTAGTCATGTATTTCTCCTCCTCTGTAAAGTCTCCTCCATTACATGTAATTGTTTGAATAGACCTTTATTTTTTAAAATTTTATTTATTTATTTAATTTATGGTACAAATACAATTCTTATGTATACATATCAGATTAAACATTTTTTTTTAAATACTTGGTAGTCATGTATTTCTCCTCCTCTGTAAAGTCTCCTCATCCGTAAAGAGAAGCTCTTGAGTCTTGGGAGCCACAGTTCTTATTCCTTATTATAATATATAGGTACATAGTATATTTATTTTATTTCGCCAATTTATATTTTTTTAATATGTTGTTTTTTTTTTTTTTTTTGACTTAACACAAATGAGTACATCGCTTAACGATTTTCAATATATGACTCAAATGTGGGCCAAAGCTGAAAATTTTCCTATCTATTGGTCGCTTTCTAAATACAAATATATTTAACTGCCAATTGAAAATAGTGCTTGAAAACACTTTTACCAAGAGAGTGTATTGGTATTTTTTAATAATTACCAACATAATGAAAATTTACATCTCTATGTTCTTTATACAATATCATCTGGAGTCTTCTATTATTTAATGAAATCGTGCATATCCATGGTTTAAAATGCATTACGTATTTGTTGAATGTCTTATGGAGAAAGTTATGTAGTGAAGACAAGCGGATTGAATTCAGATTTACTTTTATTATTAACACCGATCCGAATCGGGTCTCGGCCATTGGAGGCTTGCGCCAGAATTATTATTACCTTTGGATTATCTGGAGATCGTCTCGATCGATCCATGTGCGCTCATGTCGGCTTTGTTCGATCACCAGGGTCGATCTTGCGATGCATTTCATTTGCGTTGTTGCACCCATGTACAGTGTACAGATCTTATCTTATCGCCCTATCTTCGCGCATTGTGGTTAAATGGTTAATGCAGAATATAAAATGCCGAAAGAATCACGCAAAAAAGCACTTTATTGTCTATTATGTGTCATATATGATTTATCACACGGATGTTTAATAGATAATAATAATAAATCAATTTAATCCGTGATAAAATTTAGACAAATTAGTTTAACCTAAGTACTTACTAAATAGTTGTGCGGTTCATCTGCATTTCTGAACTTTTTATTAAGACGATAGTCTAGTAATGTGAGCCAAATTCAAATTTTTTCTCATAGCTTCTATTGGATGTTTTATCACATTTTTGCATGGAAAGATATCAAATTATTTGAAAATCGTTCATTGATAAAAAATAAATTTTTTTAGAAGTCTTATTTTTTAAAACATTTATTGGAAGAAACCAACTGAACTATTTAAAAATATTTTTAATTAAGTGGAGGTAATGGTTTACTTTGTAATATTATTGAAAAAAACACATCTCATAAGTCCATACAAGTTGTATAAAGCCGACAAAGTGGAGTAATTTTTTTCAATTCTAAAACGTTATCGGTTTGGTAATTTATTATTTGATTAAATAATTTAGTTTGTGTCGTTTTGAAACGATATGTGTATTCAAAATAAAAATGTATTAATTATACTATTAATAGACCAGAGTAAAATAGTTTAATAAACTGTATCTTATATCAAATAAATAAAAATACATACATGAAACCTAATGAATAAATGTTAAAGTGCATATACATAATGTAATATATTCCACTTCCAACTTCCAAGTGGTAGTGTATCAAAAAAAAATTATATAATTTTATGCAGAATTATAACACTTTGATTTAATTATTCTGCTATTCAATTATCAATTTATAAACTAGTATAGAGGGTTGGTATTTTAAGTATAATTGTGTATAATAGTGTATTTATTAATAAATAAATAATTTTTGTTGGTTTTGAAACTCGATATTTGTACAACAAGTGGGAAAGAGCTTTTTTATTTTTGTTACATACATGCTTTGTGATCATGTGTTTGCTTGACGAGAAAATCTTGCCCTAATCCCAAAGATGCGATGCCACCTCTGATCTTCGATAGTACCAGATACAGGAGATGCAGTACCGAGATAAGTCCTGCATCCAGTAATTGCAGGACGAGGCACTTGGAGCATCGGATGCCGCCTTATTTATAGCGCCTCTTCGCGTCATACCGACGGCTAGAGATGACTCAATAACCGGACCTTTTCTATGCAAGGAAGTGACTTGTACGTGAGTTCGGTAATGTTTCATAATTATACGTATCTAGCCGTTGCTGGTAATTTTCTTGCATAACTAGATACGTGATTAATATGCGTTTTTACGCGCATTCGTGTAACTGAGATTTTGTCAATCTTTACTGTAAATTTATTAACTATACTGTAATCCGTTTTTTCTGTCCTAATTAAGTTATACGATACTCTGAACTGATTAATTATACTAAGAAATGTATTTCGAAACCTGTATTTTAAAGAATATATTAACGATAATAGAATTTCACACTGTGATGGGTTTTTGATTTTCTTTTTAAATATTGCTTTTTCTTTATCAACCTAATAAGTGGACCTCGTGTTTAAACGATAAATCTCTTCATTCACCAGACCAAACCCCTAATATCTTCCTTATCGCTTTCCCTTCAAATACCCGTGAGCTGTCGCTTTTGATTGAGATATTTATCATCTCCAAATTATAGCTCGCAATTTGTAATTCGAACCGGATGCCGTGATGCTTTAGGCGTTCCATTCAAAACACTCAGTGTTCACACATTTAGCAATAAATAAAGGCGTGTTATGGTCAATTTTCCTTTTTCCACCGCAATATTGGCTCTCGATTCAACAATAAATCACGATCCCCTATTGCTATCTCATTATCTGTACCGCTATATTATCCGCTAGTAGCAAACACCCCATTTCGTCGCTTCTGTACCTTAACTCACTCGAATACCTCTATACAAGACCACGAGTATGATACACCCCTTTCAAATCTTACTTTTGTTGACCACGCACACGCAAAAAGATCCTGAACTTGAGCACACTCTATTTCTGAGAGTCGTATCGTGAAAGCTCATCGTGTTATCGAGTGTCGAGATTTGTCGGTGGACAGTTCGCCGAGGGTTTTTAAAAAATTCCCCGGACTGCAGGCGGCGATCAGAGATGGCCCCTAAACGTTTCGAGACGAGATCATTATCTCGCGTAAGGTGTTGCAAATTCACGCGCGAATGCCGGCATCATAAATCAGCATTTGAATGGTGTATTTTCCCTTTCGCTAAATCGATCTCTTCCCATTCATCGGCCGGGCCTCGCCTCCGGGCCGGGCCTTTATCCCGGATGGATCGCCAGGACTGGGTCGTAATGGGACCTGTCATCCGAATGGGAATGGAATTGGACCGAGATTGCATTGCGGGTTGCCCCTCGCGATCCTGCAAATATTTTATTATCATTGAATATTCGCTTCTTGACTTTGAAACGAATATTGAGTCTCGTCTTATTCAGTCCAAATATTTATAAGCTTCTTATTTGTATTCAAATTCAGTTTAAACGCGCGTGTATTGTTAAATTTATCACAAATAAATTAAGTTTATTAATATATTTAGCGTGTCGTTTATGTCGTTTATTTTTTAAATTATAATCCAATTCAACGGGTAAGGAAGAGTCGCCGTGTATAGAATTAATTAAATATACCGATAGAATTTAAATGTTTTATTTATTCAACAGTGTTGCTGCAGCGATCTTTGTTATTTACATATTTTTAAGTGAATTTGCTCACTCGTAAATTTATAGCCCTTACAAATAACGCATTGATATTCGTATCGTAATTAATTTGTGTCATAGCAATATACATACGGAATGGTCAAACAAAATGCCCGCACCTCGTATCCACTTTGCGTCCGAGATTTATGCGGAGGGTCCGATTCTCCGCCCGATTCCGTCGATTTAATCGGCCATCGACAATTTAACGGGGCACAAAATGTGATAATTCCTCTCCCGGCCGTCCGTTCTTCTCGTTTGTAATCTTCACGCCGAAAACGCTATCCAAAAGTGGACGCCAATTAGCGTTTTAATTACGGACACCGTCCCGAACTTCGGTCCCTGTGGTAACAAATTCCTGCGCCTGGAAGTTCTCTCGCGTCTTATTTATCATATCTGAGAAATGTTTAAGGTTTTCTCTTTCTTGTTTATCTGGCCCCCTCCTTTCTCGATGCCCATTCTCCTCTCATATCTGCGAACTTTTTTCTCCGCGGTGGGATTCTGGAATCATATTCCGGATACTCGTCCTCCCGGTTTGATTCAGCTATCATTTCGGGTTGTGTCCCGAATACTGATTTATATGACAGGTGTGTTTCTGTTATTCCGCGGCGTTTATTAGTTTCTTCTCGCTCTCATTCAAACTGGATGTTGTGCCGTTGCTCTCCCGCATTTTGATTTAAGACATCGCCTGCACGTGGAACACTTCCTTATTGTTTGAGTAATTTCATCAGAAAAACTAGCGATCTTTTGAATAAGAGCGCGGAACGTTGAGGGCATACATTTGGGCGAAAGACCCGATTTTGAAATAATCGTAAGCGAAGGCAATAAAAATGTACATTCATTACTGTCATCTTTCAAGATCGCAACTCTTAACAAATCGCTAAGCTTTTTTGCTAAGATTGCTCGGTGCGGGCGCCCGAATATTATTTCCCTTGACAAATTGCTGCAACTCAACCCGCAATAAAATTTGACATTTATTTAATGGAGGGCTGTAACTTTCGGTCAGCGCTTTCGCAGCCGTCCATGATCGTGTACGAGCATTTTTTTGAACGTCTTCTTA